>JAIUZE010066604.1:0-100137 GCA_022085475.1 Heliosperma pusillum | reverse complement strand
AAATAATGGTGTCCGATGGGATGGACACCCGCCTCCAATGTTGCCGAGGCCAACCAATAAAACACACAAATTACAAGTTAGAGAAAACAAAGTATACAAATCAAAGAGAGGAGAGGAGGAGACACACACAAAAACAAAAAAAAAACCTCTTCAAAAGGTCTCCATCACATCCTCATCCTCATCACCATCCTCATCATCATCCTCATCATCACCACCATCATCACCACCATCATCACCACCCCTATTCCCCTGGTCGCCCCCGGTCTCGATGCCCCCTCCCCGGTTTCCTTGGTTGGGAAACAAAAAATCGGGTTGAGCCCAGCTTGGCATCAAACCGTTAGGGTCAATGTACCCTTGGTTGGCCAGCAAAAAGTAGTTAGGGTAGGAGGCATAATAGTTGTTGACCCGGTCTTCATGCATGTTCAGATGCATGTTCTGCATTAGACCGGTTAAGTAGTCGCCCTGGGGGGAGATGGTCGGGTCGGGGTGAACATACCCCTGGTAGTCAAAGGGGTAGGGGGGAATGGTTACGTAACTGGGTGGGGGGTAGGGGAACTGCATATGCGGTAAGGGGAAAGGGGGAACAGGCGCTGCTACCTGGGGTGCACTCTGACTCGGTCTAGAAACGGGTCGGGGTCGAGGCTGGGAAGACTCTCCCTCCTCCCTAGCACCAGTTGAAGCGGCCCGACCACCTGCCATCGTCACTGGCAGCAGGTAGTTGGGTCGCCCCATCATAGTGTTATCCCTAGGGGCGAAGGGTGCGAGTCTATGACAAGGAAGGTAAAAAGGGGTTGCACCCTTAATTACCCAAAGAAAACTCCTATTAGGGTCAAGCCTAATCCAATTTGAGTAGATTAGGGAATTCTCATCAAGAAGTGTCCCCCCCGTTAAAGCCACGTACCTCCCATCACTGTTAAAATTTGCGTCAAAGTGCTTGGCCAAAAAAGTAACCAACCCCCCCATGGTCACCGTCTGCCTACGGGCTATGGTGTTCTGACCCAACTTCCTCCATCTCCTGTAGATTTCATTCATTATGGGGTAGATGAAGTTATCCCTATGTCCTTGCACATTTAAGTGCGTCTCTAGGAGGGTCAGGTCGAGCTGGGTGAGGTAGTTCGGTTCTTGCCGCCTTAGGAAGGTACCCGACACTAACCTATGCCAAAAACGAGGCACAGGGTGGTGGATTAGGAGGGCCGAATTCCTACGGAAATCGACCAAGGTCCTACCAGTCAAAGCCAACCAAAGAGGGTTCAAATCATAGCCCTTAGGCTCTACAGTATTCCTTCTAGGAGGAAAACCCAACCCCAGAATAGCAGCGAAATCAACCATTGGGACAACATGTGAGGTATTGGCAAGACGGAAGCTGAAACACGGCACTTTCTCAGCATTTACTAAGGTACTTAAACTACTTAGAAATTCTAGCGTGAGACTCCGATAGGAGAGCTCATGCATGAAATAAAGAGTAGTCATACCTGTGACCGCGAAAAAATCTCGCAAAGCTTCCGTAAGGCCAAGACGACGTATGATGTCGTGGCATAGAAATACAGTGGGTTCCATCTCTAACCCCTGGATGGCAGCGAAAGCTTGTCGTTGAGACTCCGTCTCAAAGACGACTTCCAGAAAACCCGGAAGTTGCTCAACCTCTAAGTCCTCGTTAGCATCCGGGTTGTTTGACCCGCTGCCTCTTCGCCTCTTTTGTGCTCTTGCCGCTGCCGCTTTCCCTTTTCCTTGACCCACCATTGTTATCAAGCTTTTTTCCGAAAAAATTTTCTCAAAGAAAGCTTCTAAAACAATTGAAAATACTAGAGAAACCTTCAACTAGCCCCAAAACAACTTTCTATTAGAGTAGAAAGCAAAAAATAAACCCAAAAAATAGATCTCAAATTTTCGGATTTTTGAAAAACCAAGGTTGAAAATCGATTTTTTGTGGTTTTTTGGTGTTTATAAGGGAAAAAAAATGGTTCTCAAAGTGTTTATAATTGAAGAATGAAGCTTTTTGTGATAATTTGGGAGAGATTTGAGTGAGTTTGGTGAGGATTTGAGGGAGTTTTGGTGATTTTTGGAGAGATAAGGGTTATGTGTGTTTGTGTTTGTGTTGTTGTGTGTTGGAGTGAGAAGATGAGGGAATGAAAAGAAAGAAGATAAGGAAACAAGAGGAGAACTCGGTCCAAGCATCTCACGACCGTGAAATGGGCTTCACGACCGTGAGATACCATTTCACGACCGTGAAGCTCATTTCACGACCGTGAGATGTTGATTAACTGCTACGGTATTGATTTTCTCCATCTCACGACCGTGAGATGCCATTTCACGACCGTGAAATGGAGAATTCGCGATTTCCTTGCTTTTCTTGAATTTTCACGGGCGTGAAACCAATTTTACGAGTGTGACTCGTCTTTTCGACTCTTTTTCTTCAAAATCTTCACCCTTAGCTCGATTTCTCGCTTCTTCTTTAGCATTCCGCTACGTTTCTTTCATGTCAACTTACGAAAACAATCACAAACACATTAAATCCCTCCCTCGCACTCTCTTTGACAAAAATTACACAAAAAAAGTACAAGATTAACTAAGTAACGGGAAATTGATTTAATTAACGATTCAATTAGCCAAACAAAAATTCGACCCTATTATCGTCAATTTAATCAATTTCCATGCAAAGTAAAATCTATCGAACACTAGTCAAATGAGTTAGGATTATATACAACTTTGTGATTCTTAGGGGACTTCACAAAACCCGCAT
Organism: Heliosperma pusillum; assembly: GCA_022085475.1. Lineage (NCBI taxonomy): Eukaryota > Viridiplantae > Streptophyta > Magnoliopsida > Caryophyllales > Caryophyllaceae > Heliosperma > Heliosperma pusillum. The sequence continues at coordinate 97,397 of JAIUZE010066604.1, read as the reverse complement.
TTGTTCAAAATTAATGAGGAGTAGTCGGCTTGAGGTACAAAGCCTCGACTACTCCTATGAGAGAACCTTCCTTGTAAAGCTTGATTCGTTGCCCGTTCACTTTGAATTTTTGGCCATCTTTGCTTGCCAACTCAAAATCTCCGTATTTCCCTACCTCGGTGATCAAGAATGGTCCCGACCACCGGGATTTTAGCTTCCCGGGAAATAGCTTGTACCTTGAGTTGAATAGAAGAACCTTGTCTCCAACTTGGAGATCCCTTTTGAGGATCTTCTTGTCATGAATGAGTTTGGTCTTCTCCTTGTAAGATTTGGCATTTTCATAAGATTTGAGCCGGAACTCCTCAAGCTCTTTTAATTGGAGTAATCTCTTGTCACCGCTCAATTTTGCATCAAGATTTAGTTCTTTGATCGCCCAATATGCCTTGTATTCAAGCTCTATGGGCAAATGGCAAGACTTGCCATATACCAACTTATAAGGCGACATTCCAATAGGAGTTTTGAATGCCGTCCTATATGCCCATAATGTGTCATCGAGCTTTGAACTCCAATCTTTGCGGTGCTTCGAGACCACTTTTTCAAGGATAGATTTGATTTCTTTGTTGGAGATTTCGACTTGCCCACTTGTTTGGGGATGATACCCCAAACCGGTACGATGATGAACACCATATTTGAGAAGTAGTGAGTCAAGTCGCTTTTCATGAAAGTGCTTTCCTCCATCACTTATTAGAGCGCTAGGTACTCCAAACCGGGGAAAAATAATCTTCTTTAAGAAATTGATAACAACTTTGGCATCGTTGGTAGGGGAAGCCACCGCCTCCACCCATTTGGACACGTAGTCTACGGCCACAAGAATGTACCTATTCCCTCTTGAAGAAATAAAAGGGCCTTGATAATCTATCCCCCACACATCAAACACTTCCACCTCAAGAATCCCCCTTTGGGGCATCTCATTCCTCCAAGAAATGCTGCCGGTGCGTTGACAAGCATCGCAACTTTGGACAAAGTGCTTGACATCATGGAACATAGAGGGCCAAAAGAACCCGGATTGAAGTATTTTAGCAACGGTTTTGCTTGCCCCATGGTGCCATCCATAAGGAGAGGAGTGGCATCCCTTCATGATTTCATCATACTCCCATTGTGGAACACATCTTCTATACATCCCATCGCCACACTCCTTGAATAACAAAGGATCATCCCAAAAGTATCTCTTGGCTTCAAATAAAAATCTCTTCTTTTGATTGTGGTTGATGCCCGGTGGAAGAACACCACCCACAATATAGTTGGAAAAATCCGCAAACCAAGGTGCTTGATTTTGGATTGTTTCATGAATTGCAAAGAGAAAATCATCCGGGAATGAATCGTTGATAGGCATGTCATCCTTACTTCCATCATAGCTTAGCCGGGACAAGCGGTCCGCCACCGCATTTTCTGCACCCTTCTTATCTCTTATCTCCAAATCGAATTCTTGTAAGAGAAGGATCCATCTAATGAGGCGGGGCTTAGCTTCTTTCTTGGCAAGTAGATATTTGAGTGCGACATGGTCCGTATACACAATGACTTTGGAGCCAATCAAGTACGAACGGAACTTATCGAGAGCAAAAACAATGGCAAGAAGCTCTTTTTCCGTCGTTGCATAGTTCACTTGTGCCTCATCAAGGGTCTTGCTAGAATAGTAGATGGCATGCAAAGCTTTATCCTTCCGTTGGCCAAGAACCGCGCCAACGGCATAATCGCTTGCATCGCACATCACCTCAAATGGCAATTCCCAATCCGGGGATTGCATGACCGGAGCCGAAATAAGAGCTTCCTTGATCCTATCAAATGCCTCAACACACTCGTTAGTAAGATGGAAAGGGGTATCCTTGAGGAGAAGTTGTGTAAGTGGTTTAGCAATTTTGGAGAAGTCCTTGATGAACCGGCGATAAAAGCCGGCATGACCAAGGAAACTTCTCACCCCCTTGAGATTTGAAGGTGGGGGTAATTGCTCAATCACTTCCACCTTAGCTCTATCAACTTGGATACCCTTTTCCGAAATAAGATGACCGAGAACCACCCCTTCATTAACCATGAAGTGGCACTTCTCCCAATTCAAAACAAGACTAACTTCTTCACATTTTTGCAACACCAGGGACAAATTATGCAAGCACAAATCAAAATCTTTCCCATATACACTAAAATCATCCATAAAAACTTCCATGATAGATTCAATGTAATCGGAAAAAATGCTCATCATGCATCGTTGAAATGTAGCCGGGGCATTGCAAAGACCGAAAGGCATTCTCCTATAGGCAAAAGTGCCATAAGGGCATGTGAATGTGGTCTTAGATTGGTCAATCGGGTCAATTGGGATTTGGAAGAATCCCGAATATCCATCTAAATAGCACAAATACTTGTTTGAGGCAAGTCTCTCTAAGAGTTGGTCAATGAAGGGAAGGGGGAAATGATCCTTTCTTGTTGAGGCATTCAACCTCCTATAGTCTATGCACATTCTCCATCCCGTCACTAACCTAGTGGGCACTAGTTCATCTTTATCATTCTTCACTACCGTGGTGCCACCTTTCTTTGGCACCACTTGCACGGGGCTAACCCAATCGGAGTAAGAGATTGGGTAGATGATCCCGGCGTCTAGTAGCTTCATGACTTCACCTTTGACAACCTCTTGCAAGGTGGGGTTTAATCTTCTTTGGGGTTGCCTTCTTGGCTCATGGTCATATTGCATATGAATTCTATGCATACACAATTCGGGGCTAACCCCCTTCAAATCATCCAAGCTATAGCCTATAGCTTTCTCATGTTTTCTCAACACACACAACAATGCATTCAATTGATCATCATCAAGGCTAGCATTTACAATTACCGGTTTGCACTTCGACTCATCAAGATAAGCATATATTAAGTTAGAAGGAAGGGGTTTAAGAGAAGGAGCTTGTACCTCTACCGCGATGTCTACCGCACAAGAAGTTTGGAGGATAGACTCAAGTCTTAAGAGTTGTTCTTCATCAAGCTCTTCTCCCTCCAAAGTTGCTTCAAGCAAGTCGAACTCAAACCCATGTAGCTCCTCCATGATATCCCTTGGCTCTAAAGTCAATATAGCCTCCAAAGGGTCCCTCATATAGAAGCTAGGTGTAACTTCTTCAACGAAGGCATCAATAATGTCAATGAAATAGCATGCTTCTCCAAGATTGGGGGCTTTCATGGCATTTTGCAAATTGAAAGTGATTTTCTCATCCCCCACTTCAAGGGTAAGCCTCCCTTGTTTCACATCAATTACCGCTCCGGCGGTGTGTAAGAACGGCCTCCCGAGTATTATGGGGATTTGAGAATCCTCCGCCATATCAAGAACAATAAAGTCCACCGGGATGAAAAATTTCCCAATTCGAACCGGGACATCCTCCAACACACCCAAAGGGTGCTTTGTTGATCGGTCCGCCATTTGAAGTGTAATGTTTGTGCATTTAAGCTCTCCCATGCCAAGTTTTTCACATATGGAGTATGGCATCACACTCACACTAGCTCCCAAATCACACAAGGCCTTGTCAATGGTAATGTTGCCTATGGTGCATGGGATGGAAAAACTACCCGGATCCTTCAATTTTGGAGGGGTTGGGTTTTTTTGTAGAAATGCACTACATTCACCGGTGAATGCCACGGTTTCGACTCCACTCAATGACTTCTTCCTCGTAAGAATGTCCTTCATAAATTTTGCATAGGCGGGGATTTGAGTGATGAGGTCGGTGAAAGGAATAGAGACCTCCAAGTTCTTTACAATTTCCATGAACTTGCCTAGTTGCTTATCAAGTTTTGTCTTGGCTTGTCTAGAAGGAAAAGGTAGCCTTATCACAATAGGCTCCTCAACCTTCTTGTTTGTTGTTATCACATCATCATTTTTCTCAACAACAACTTGCTCACTTGAAGAGCACTCTTCCTCCTTATCATCCAATTCAACAACCTCAATTTCAATTTGCCCATCATCTTTCACTTTGTCTCCCTCTCCATTATCATCTTCAATTGGCATTCTTGGCCCCTCATAACTCTTTCCACACCTCAAATGGATAGCATTGGCGGTTTCATTTCTAGGTGGGTTGCCTTGAGGAGGTAATTGACCCTTTCCCTTAGAGGAACTCCCCGAGGCTATTTGAGTCACTTGAGTTTCAAGCATTTTATTGTGGGCAAGGATGTTATTGATGATAATATCTTTGGCTTGGTTATCTTTTTGCAATTGGAGAATCGCTTTATGAATGTCCAAGTTTGGATCCCCAACTTGTGGTTGCATGGGAGGTTGATTTTGTGGTGGTGGGTTGTATTGATTTTGGTTGTATAGTGGTTGATTGTAGGAAGGTTGGTTTTGATTGTATTGTTGTCTTTGGAAATTTTGTTGATTGTTTCTCATGGGTGGGGCAACATATGGTTGTGGTTGAGGGTTTTGAACATTTTGGCTTTTGTATGAGAGATTTGGGTGGTTCTTTGTGTTCTCATTGTAGAAGTTGGAGTAAGGGGTTCCTTGCCTATAAGATTGAAAGGCATTTACTTGTTCCACGGATCCTCTACATTCTTGGGGATCATGACCAAATGTTCCACAACATTCACAAACCCCTTGAGGTAAGCTTGGTGCCATCACCATAGCATTCACTTGTTGCATAGGAGGTTGAGTTAATGAACTTTGAGCTTGTTGGAATAGAGCCGTTTGTTGGTCCATTTTGAGGTTCATTGCTTCCATATAAGAGCTAAGTTGAGCTCCAAAATCGGCTCCCATTTGGGTAACGGAGCTCACTTCATGTCTTCCCCTAGGAGTTTGCCTTGGCCTACTAAATTGTGAGTTGTGGGCCGCCATCTCCTCTATTCTTGCCCAAGTTTGAGCATCATCTACTTCCGTGAACCTTCCATTTGATCCCATGTTCAAAATTCCTCTAGCATCTTCATAAAGTCCATTCCAAAATTGTTGTACTAAGAACCACTCACTCAAACCATGGTGAGGGCAAGAACGAATAATCTCCTTGAATCGGTCCCAAGCTTCATAGAGTGACTCTTCATCCCTTTGCTTGAACCCGGTTATCTTAGCTCTCAACATATTTGTCTTTTCCGGTGGATAGAACTTTTGATAAAAAGCTAGAGCTAGCTTCTTCCATGAGTCAATACCTAGAGCGACCTTGTCAAGACTCTTCAACCATCGTTTTGCCGCTCCAATAAGAGAGAAAGGAAACAAGACCCATCGGATTTGGTCTTGAGTCACTCCCGTTTGAGAAACGGCATCACAATAATCACAAAAAGTCTCCATGTGTAGATGAGGGTCTTCACTTGGCATACCTCCAAATTGGTTTCTCTCTACCAATTGGATAAAAGCGGTTTTGGCAATGAAATTTCCGGTGAGATTTTGTGGTACGGGGGTGGTGTTTGGAAGAGTATCTTCCGTGGGAATGGAGTGAGATGAGAATTTAGGCATTGTTAGAAGAGTGGGTGGTTGGATGTCTTGTGGGATGGTTGGTGGGATTCCAAAAGGATTCACAAATTCCGCAATCGGCACAATATCCTCCCAATTCTCTACACTTGGATGCTCAATATCTATCTCGTTACTTTCCCGAATTTCCCTTTCTTCAATTGAAGGTAAAAGCTCCTCCGTTGTGATAATCGGGTTTGAAGAAGAGCCTCTACTTGCGGTTTTGAAGACTTTGCGAAGTCTCCTAAAGGTCCTTTCGATCTCGGGATCGATTGGAGGTTGATTCTTTGGGGGAGCTCGCCTGGGCATACAAGAAAACTAAATGTAAACGGTGAGAATGCCTTGAGAAACTAGGTTTCTCAAGACAAGAGGCAAAAAACTAAAGCAAACTAAAAACAATCAAATTAAACATACACCGTCCCCGGCAACGGCGCCATTTTGATGTAGTAAAATAGTTGTGAAGTAGGGATGTCGATCTCAGGGACGGTTGGTGTTCAAAATTGATCTAAAAGTCTACTAAAGTCTCTTGCAAGTCACAAGTGATTTGGGTTTGGGTTTGTTGGCTACACTAATTAACAACAATTAAAAGCAATTAAAAACAACAAAAGGAGTCTAAAGCTATAAAGGTTGGATTTTTATCAAATAAGAGGGAAGACTAGGGTGAGTGGGTTCATATGGGTAGTAAAGTCGAGTGCAAGGGTCGGGTCTAATAGTCGGAAAATCATCTAGTCTAGGAAAGCGAATCGAGGCTTCCGTTCTTACGATTCCTCCTCAAACCGACTCTAACTAGCTATCGCGTCACTAGATACGGCTTGCCAAAACTAGCGGTTCTACGAAAGACCACGACTTTCGATCTTATGGCATTCGAAACAAACGAAAGATTCATGCAAACTCGAGTAAGCATTTCATCAAACATGTTATAAGCATAGCATGGAGACTAGACAATAATCAACTATTAACCCCAACAATAACACATTAAACCATACAAGGACCCATAATCCCTCACATTACCCTAGCAAGATTACTACTCACTCATACTTGAGGGAAATTCGATATTTACTAAAGATTGTAAGAGGAAATCAACAACAACATTAAACATTTCTAATTAACAATAAGTAGATAACAATAATCGAAATGAAAACTTAATTAAAAGCAAGATTAAGTAGAGAAATTATACCCACTTGGAGAAAGATTAGAACTTTGATATAAATACCAAGATTTCGTCACAAATCCTTGAATATAACCCAAGTTCATACACTAAACCAAGTTGAAATCACTAATTACCCGACTAATTTTCTTAATTAAGGAAGATTAATACAAGATTAACACTAATTCTATTGAAGTTTTTAGATCTAGGGTTTCGTGCCCATAAATTACATAAGAGGGTCTATTTATAGGTTTTCAAAATGAAGGAAAGATGGGCCTCGAGAAGCTTCATGGACTGGACAAGTCACGACCGTGAAATGGGTTTCACGGTCGTGAAACACGTCTCACGACCGTGAAATGGCAAGTCACGGTCGTGAGAGTATAGGCAGAATCAAGGTCGTCTTTCACGAGCAAGTCACGACCGTGAAGCTCATTTCACGACCGTGAGATGGGTTTCACGACCGTGAGATGAGTTTCACGGTCGTGAAACCAAATCCACGAAAATCCTTGCTTTTGGCAAAGCATCTCACGACCGTGAGATGCATTTCACGACCGTGAGATGCTCAATCTCCTTCTTCCTTTGCTTGACTTTGTTGCTTCCTTCTCGGTTTCGCTTGCCTTGACTCGGAAGGGCTTTGGCGAGTCGAGTAGGGCCCCCAAGGGTATGTGGGCCCCCCTAGGTGTACCGTGGGTCCTCCGAATGATTCACCTTCTTCTTTGTTGATCAAAAGTAGGTAGAAATCGCCTCAATTGACGGTTTACCTACAAAAAACACGATAAAAGCAAGAAACATGCTAGAAGAAGGTAAATCACGTAGAAACGCTCCTAGGGAGCGTTAAAGGCAAACAAAACGAGATGAAGAGGGGTGAAAATGTGGGGTGAAATGACACTATATCAGGGTGGTTTTTGAGATTTAAAAAAATAAAAGCAACAAACATGAGAAATTTGGGGAAAAAAACAAGATTTAAAAAAAAAAGTAAATCTGAAAAGAAACAACGTAGATCTAGAAAAAAAACATATAAAATAAAAACAAAAAACATGTGTAATCTTAATAAAAAAACAGATATTAAAGAAAATATAACAATTTATTTAAAACGAGATCTAACTTTTTTAGATCTGAAACTTGGTGGTGGTTGTTTTGTGGGATGTTGATGTTGATGGTGGTCGCAGGGGGAAAGGAAGGAGCACAGGAGAGGCGGCATGAGGTGGGGGATGAGGGAGAGGAGACGGTGGCATAGGCAGGAGGCCGGAGGCGGTGGAGGATGGAGGCGGTGGTGGATAGGTGGCAGAGAAGGGAAGGGAAAGGAAGGAGAGAAGAAAGGCGGTGGTCGTGGAGGCAGGAGGCCGGAGGCAGTGGAGGATGGAGGCGGGGGTGGATGGGTGGCCGAGAAGGGAAAGGAGGAAGGAGAGAAAAAGTCGGTGGTCGTGGAGGCGGTGGAGGAGGCGACGAGGGGACGGCGACGAGGGGAGAAGGCGGCAGGCCGTGGTGGCGGTGGCGGATGTAGTCGGCGGTGGTCGGTATTGATTGAGAAGATGGTTTTTTTTTTTGAGGAAATATGAGAGAGAAGGGAGGTAGAGAGAGAGGGTAGATGTTAAAATAAGAGAAATGGATGGATGTAAGGGTATTTGTATTAGGGTTTGATGGAGATTAGATTGGGTGTGTCTCACAATCTTGGCCTTTCATTTTGTTTTAATCCTAGCCCCTCATTTTCTTGAACCAAAGGCTTGGATGAGGACTCATGGACTCAACAAATAAAGGAGGACTTACATGATCCTTTCTCTCTCTCTCTATATATATATATATATAATAACATGAAAAGATTAGAACGACAGTAAAATATTAGGCGAAAAAAAGAAACCCAAGATGATAGGCGGAAATGGGGTGAATGATTTTTATTGAATTCGCGGAACAAAGTAGGGAGTTTAAGGATTAGGTGAAATGAGGTGTCCATGTAAGAAATGCGATAACTTAGCTTTTAGAGGGAAGAGGGATGTTCAAATTCATTTTTGTTCGAATGGTTTTACCGATAATTACTATGTATGGACGTATCACGATGAGAAACTGCCTACCGAAGGAAGTACATGTCGTTCATTAGTGACATTATTTCAAAAGATAATCAAATGACGCGCAATTTTCAAGAGATTAAGAATCTTCTTAAAGGACTTCAACTACCCCATGAGAAAATCAATGCATTTCCTAGTGGTTGCATCCTTCATTGGAAAAAAAATGCTAATCTTGAGGAATGTACAAAGTGTCATGCCTCTCGGTAAAAAAAGTAAAAAGAAATCAAGTGGGAAGCTAATACCTTGTAAACCACTAATTTACTTTCCGCTTGCGCCAAGGTTACAACGACTCTATGAAACCAAACACATAGCATGTAAGATGAGTCGGCACCATAAAAACTCACGATTAAGTGAAAGAGGGACAACGGCACACCCAAGTGATGGAGAAGCGTGGAAACATTTCAATAGAGAGCATCCAAAATTTGCAAGTGAGCCTCGCGATGTTCGTCTAGGTTTGTGTACATATGGATTTTCACCTTATGACCAATTCAGGAAGTCTTACTCATGTTGGCTTGTGATAGTCACTCCGTACAACTTACCCCCTTGGTTATGCATTAAGAGGTAATTTATGTTCTTATCTATGAATCGTTCCAGGTCCTAGTAACCCTAAAACAAAATTGGATGTCTACCTCCAAATTTTTATCAAAGAGTTGAAATAACTTTATGTAACCGGTGTGTAAACCTAAGATGTCTCTAAGAAACATAATTTTCAATTAAAGGTGTCATTAATGTGGGCGATCAATGATTTTTCCTGCATATGGCATGCTTTCCGGTTGGTCCATAGTTGGGTATCGTGCTTGTCCTATTATCAAGAAAAAGACCATAAATTTTTTTTTCTTAAAAATAGTAGAAATGTTTGTTGGTTCGATTGTCATCGTGGGTTCTTGAAACCTGATCATCATTTCCACAACAATTGTAAGCATTTTCTAAGGAACTGGAAAATTGATAATGGCATAGCCGCAACAAAATTAACCGGCGATGAGGTCTGGAATTCGGGTAAAGATTTACCAAAAGTTGTTAAGGCTTTTGCTGAAGAATTGAAAAAACTGAAAGACAAGAATGAAGGTTGGTGGCACGAGATAGTTTTTAAATCAAACAACATTAATGGGCTTGATATCTACATCGAAGATGAGTTAAAAGATTATTTAACAATATGTTCAGGTTCATCAATGTTGTTTGAAGCTAATTTGATTCCGGCGGTGTAAATTTACAGGAATTAAGGTTAATTCCTTTTGAAGTGGGAAGAGATGATGCGATTATGGATGTCAATCGCACTAATATTAGTTAATGTTATTTATGTTATAATATGTAAAAGAATGTGATAGAGATGTCTCACCTTCTCATTATTACAATGGGGGTATATATACACAAATATGAATATGAGTTATGTCATGGGGAAATAAAAGGACTAGTCTAGATATATCCTACAATGAAAGACTATTTAAAGGTATTCATAATACATGTGACTTATGGGCATCCACAATTAGTTTTCACAACACTCCCCCTTGAATGTCCATTCCTGAAGAAGATGCTTTGATGAAAACCTTCCTAGAAAAACATAGTAGGAAAAACACTAGTGAAGGGAAAATAACATTGATTTCCAAACACGCATAGCAAGCTTTCTCGTTAAAACCTTTCCATGAAAAATCAAGTGGGACAAAACATGGATAAGGAAAAAGAGTACATCACGTGTTGCTCCCCCTGATGATTATATAACTTGATATATTTTGAAATCCATACTCTGATGTAACTTCTGGATCGTTGAAATGGAACCATCGTAGTTGATAAACTTGATATCTTTCAATCAATAAAAATCCTTGGTAATTTCAATATATTATTTCTTCAAAACTCGCAATATGGATATAGATATTCATGATGACTTTCGAGCGTTCATCTCAAATATTATAGACTTTTAATATAAATTCTTCTCAAATAATCACATAATATTATATGTCTAGAATAATTGCCATTTTAATAATAATGATGATCATGACTATATCGTATTAACGTGCCAAAATGCTACCTCATTAAAAACCTTGCTAGGAAAAACCCATTGGGATAAAACCTAGACGAAAGGAAAAAGAGTGTAGTTATCATTCCCAAATTCACTCTCTTCCGGAGAATCAATTCGTTTATTAACAAAAAATTACTTTGAAAAATAATTTATCTTTTTCGTCAAATCATCTTACTACATATTTAGAATAAAGTATATAATCACGTAAATTCTCATAGATGCTCAAACTTCAGGTTGAGAGAATATTTACTTATTTTGCATAAGCTCTTCAAGAGCATTGATGTTCAATATCCGCAATCACCGCGTTGAGGTTCATAATTTAATGATAAGTGTTTTAGAAACTGAATTGATCAACCACGCTATCAATTTGATATAATTAATAATACGCTCCTTCGAGGAGTTCTCATTTATGTGGATATAATATATCCACTTATTCAATTAAACTAATAGGAATAAGATACAAACCATGTGCATGTATATGATGTATATATACCTACGTTCTAAATTACTTGTTATATAATAATGCAATGATGTAATTAATATAAAGATGATATGCGAATTATTAATTTACTTTCTATATGCACAAATGATGACTTGATAATGCAAACTGTACAGTGTCCTTTTCAGTATTCATGTTCATGACATGAATGAACTTTAGGTCTATGATCAACTTCAGATTTATGAGCTCATTTCTGATCATTAATTGTGTCGACAATTGCAATAGACTTTCATTTTCAGATACAAGATCCTCATTATATAGTCCATTAAATTTCGCGGAAAAAATGTATCGGTTCCATAAAAATATCAACATAGTTTCTTTGTTTCTTGGTATTAACAGTATTGTTCAATGATATCTGAATCCAAGTATATGCGGTACCATTACTTTTTCGTATAGGTCATCTATTATCATTCATATATCTTTGTCACTTCAGGGACATTCAAGTTTCATAACTCTTAACTGCACATGCTTGCCATTTTTCTCTCATTTTACTTATAAAATATGTGAACCGAGTATGAATTTCTCAATACACTTTCATGCGTACGGTTATTATACAATTTGGAAAGAATCTTAATGTCCATAACATATACTCCCTATGACCAAGCTATGACTCACTAAGCCTCATATTGGGTCAAATATTTCTATAGTCAAATCATAGATTTCAATGTTTAAAACATTTTACAAAAAGATAAGGTGATCAAGCTCGTGTGTATTTATCGTAATACATCATCATAACCAAATGAATATATATAAATCATTATTCTTATTTTCTGAACCTCTATTTGATGTATTTCATATTTAATAATCATTGAATTTTAGGTTCAACTGTGGATCAATACTACTTGTATGTTTTTAGCGGCTTTTCCTTATCACTCTCCCCCTAACGTGGTAAAAAGTCCATTCAAGATAGATTTAAATATTCATATTCACCTTAAAGCGTATATAATATCATCTTTTACAACTTTTAATCAATGGTTCTCTTCAGGAGAACATAACACGGGGAGTTCAATATTACGCAGTTGGTTTTCTATGTGCTGAAATAATATTCCCCAAAGAGATCGCTTCACCCATTTGAAAATAAATTGTGCTTCATAAGATTGCACACTTGGGTCTCCAGTTGTTGAAAATTACTTTTCTATGTAGACTTTTGTCCACTTCTAAAGTATCAATAACGGATGACTTTATCAGTAAGATCTCTAAAAATAATACTCAATCTCACTTGCGCGTCTTGCTATTCACTCAATTAAAAAAAACAACAAGAAAGAGTTTTCAGCACTTTATTGTCTAATTTCTAAGATAAACTTTTTGTTTATCAAAACGGGTATAATGAGAACCCGGATGGCCTCAATTTGTCACATTTTTAATAATTTTATATCAACATCTATTTGCAAATAATTCAGGGCGACTATTTATATGCATTTGGCTATGTATCGATAATTTTACTTATCAAACGCCACATTATTCGTTGAATATACTCTTCATGCTAATCTTCTGGTTAGCTATATTTAAATAAACTTGAATGAATTTATTTTCATCTGGGCAGATAAATGATGTGACGTTAGACGTAAATTGATGTCTTATATATATAGGGTATTGATTTTCGCAGTACACATTTTACTCATTATAGTACATTTTTTTACCATATTACCCTTCTTATTTTCTCTCACTAGAAGGTGTACTACATCAAAAAAAACACAGAGGCACCAACTTCATCCCATAACCACGACCACTGCACCACTGCTACTCCTCCCTAACTCTTTTGGCCACCCACCACCGCTGCTACTAATACTACCGCCGGTGACTATTCATTAATCGTATCTCTTTTCCCTCATCCTCTCCTCGCCTCCCTCTCCATCGCGGCTTCTCATGTCTCCTCGTCGGCCGCGCGCCAGCCACTGATCCCACTCGCTCTCCCGACACGCTCGCTGACATCACTTCCGGCAACCACCATCCATACCGTCCTTCAACACAAGCAGCCACCACCACTGTACAACCCAATTATTTGCTTAAAGAACCCTAAATAGTCCTAAAGAAACATAAAAATTGAAAGAGCAAAATAATGATATGATTACTAATTATGCAACTAATGAAATAAATGCGTTTTCTACCCTTAAATTCGTCTACAATTGAAGAAATTTATTTATTTTTGAGAGGATGCAGATTCATAATTCTTAGGATTAGATTTGTTGTGTTTTTCAATTAGGGGTAGGCAAATGAAAACAAAGTGACAAAAAGTACTAAAATGAGTAAAAAACGTACTGCGAAAATAAACTCCGTATATATATTAGCAAGACTATTCAATATTTATATTATGAGTATTTATGTTATAATATATATATAAATGATAAGAACAAACAAAAATTGTCGCCATATATATTGTTGACTTCTAAAATTCCTATCAAATCTTTACAATGCACTATATAATATCATAAATTTGTGCAAACAACTCGTTTTTATTCTAATATGCTTAGGATATATAACATTTATCATTTAGATGATCGAATAAATTTAGAAATCATATCTTCCCTTTAGGTGAGATGGATATTGCGTAACTTTGAAATCGGTTTCTATGTCAAACCATTGCTCAACTTTATTTACTCCATTATATACATATGTATGTATTGCTCGTACATATTTTCACGTATTAAGTACCTTTAGTCCTTTTGTTAGGTTCATATACCTACTCATAAGACTCTTCTTATGATTAACTAATTAACTCTTTAATTAGTTTATGCAAGATCTAGTTACATGCTAATAAAAATAAACAAGATGAAGAAAAGAATGGTTTCCTCACATTGCTTGTGTCGAGTATGGGCACAAGGAAAGGACTCCTTCCTCTCCTTGTTCTTGAGCTAATAGATATGGGGATGAACTTCCTAAGTCCCAAGTGTAGAGACACTCCTTGGTGATGCACCTAGACTATCCTTAATCTCTTGAATATTGCTTTACTAGAACAGTAAACAAGATCCCCTTAATAACAAGTATGAAACTCGAAATTTCTACCTTAGAATTGTCGAGTTCAATCCACAAAATACAAGTTCTAAGAAACTTCTAAAGTTTCTAAGTATTTTAGATTTCTAGTGAGATAATGTATGTTTTTGCTTATGAGATCAAGTTGTGCCAAACAAGAAGAGAAAACCTCTTCTTATTCACTTGGTGGCCGGTCAAGAGCATAGGGAAAGAGGATTGCTTTTTGCTTTTTGCCTAATCAAAGTATTAGGGTGGCTATAGGCATAAGGGCTAGATATAGGTTTGTAATTATTTTGTTCTAATCTTGTTTAGAACAACAATAAGTATCCAACCATCTACCCTTTCTCTTTGTAAAAACCGATGCACTAACATAAGATGGAGTCCATTTTATAATTTGTGATTTTATCAATTGTCACACATGTGACATGTGACATGTTATCTCATGATATAATTATGTATTTAACTAATTAAATACAATTTCATGTCAAATAAATTAAACTTAACAATTTAAGCAATAATTTATGATCACATATATATATAATGGGTCATCTCATATTTGGTTGATATGATCCACAACTAATTGTTATTATGATCAACTAATCATGCTTATCTCAAATGTTTCATAAACATTAAGCATTCTAATATAAACATTATATTATTGAATCTTATTTAATCATATTACAATAAGATATTTTCCTCACTCGTAAACTCGTTCTGTTTAAGGGATTAATTAATCTGTATCGTTATACAATTAATTAATATTCTTGATTAGGGAATCGTTCTTTCGGTGTGACCTCAAGGGATCAACTGATCACCACCGTCATACGACAGTAATGTCAAACTCTAGTAAGTCAATCATTACCGATTAATGTGGATCAGTTGACTATAATGTTAATCATCCCTTTTGTATTCTCGTTAATGAGATTTAAATAAGTAATCGCACTATTGTTGAGGACACTCACTCTAACAGTCTCCCACTTGTTCGCAACAAGTGTGCGTCACCAATTCTCTTGTCCTATTTTAAATCTCCCACTCAATGCAAGGTGTCTTGCAGGTCCTACTTGCACGTGATCAAATCTAGAGTGGTTTCCTCGATCTGGACAGTAACTGACTGACCGGAATTATCTACCGTAGATACCCTCCGAGCGTGGCCACGCATTTCCCGCTTACTACTCCTCGAGTGGCCTTGAGATATTTGTTAACCCTGACAAGGGGTTGGACAATTTCTATCGCACTATTCTCTTCGTTCACTCACAGTCCTTCATGACCCAATAATTGCCCATTCACCCCTTTTTACAGAATGGCTTGGGGCAAAAATCAAAGTCAATCAGAATTTATGTCGACTTAGGCGAATAGTCTCTAGTCTAAAGAATTGACTCAAAAAGAATACTATAGTAGCTCTCGCCACGACCAGACTTTATGAATTGCCAGAACTTTATAAGCGGTCACTGCCCGACATAGTGTCCCATACAGTCTGCCTATGTGATCGACTAGTCATCTCATATGACTCTATGGCACTTGAACTTGCCATCAATCGCATCACACTCTAATCACTTTGAGACGTCACCTCATGTAAGTAACTAGGGGCCAAGGCTATGTTAATCCAGTTCACTTTAATAAGGTTCAAAGTTGTCACTACAACCTATTTGGATACAACAAAGCACAAAATTGAGTTTTATAAACTCAAACGATAAATGTGATTATCATATATGAACAATCAACACAATGTTATTGCTTCAGATCTTATAATCTAAAGTGTACAAGTTTCATGACACTTCATGGCCATCTTGTCTAAATGCAATAAAAGCTTGGATGGTGGATATACTTCTTATCCATTTGTTCCAACTTTATGAATTGCTCATTTTCTTTCCAATCATCGTTATTCCCAATAACATGAAGTTATCTAAGTACATCACTAGATCTCTATCTAGTGTTGGGCTCTTTAATCTTAAATGATGCTCCCACTTGTTATCATGATAACCACATGATGGGTATCTTGGTGGAAGGGTCTACTTATTAGATCCTTATAATCCACCTCATCCTCATCATCATGTACTAAGATTCTATTTGTAGAATTTACAATGATTGACACTTCAATCATCCCTTTTACTTATTCGCTTTTAATATAACAAAATTTAGCCTTGGATTTTGTCAGATCCTTTACGGGTTTGGAAACTTGGGTTCGTGTGACACTTAACACGCAACTAAGTTACTATTACCAAACATAAGAATAAACTCATAGTTCTCCTCGAGAATCTCATGGATATTCTTGAAGGCTATCCAATGACTCACATGTGGATTACTTGTTATCAATTTGTCATGCTCCAAGCATACAACTTATTAAGGTATGTGCATATCTTGTCATACATGATTGGCCTAATGGCGGAAACATTAGCAATCATGTGTATCCTCTCTCATCTATCACCATAGATTTTGGATACCTACTCCTTGTCTTTCATCTAGAAATGATTTCCCAAACACTCCTACACGGAAGGAAATGTCAGTACATCATTCCCAATGACCAATATGTCTCCTACATACGAGACATGGGAGATATTCTTGCCTTAGACACAATATGCTTCTTCCAAGTCCTTCATCTAGAAATGATTTCCTAAACACTCCTCCACGGAAGGCAATGTTAGTACATCATTCCTAATGATTAATATGTCTCATACAAGACATAAAAGATATTTTGCTCCCACTAATCTTCATGTCCATACATGATGATTTTCACTCCCACTAATCCTCATGTCCACACATGATAGATGTAGCTCCCACTTAAGTACACGCATAATCATGGCTCTTCGACAATTCGAGAAAACCATTCTCTCTTGTTATGCCATGAGTGTTAGGATCACACATTGATCTCCTAAGTTTTGTATGACAACTTGTCTACTTCTAAATGCCCATTTAGAAAAGTAACTGTTTTAACAACTCTTTGTCATTTGTCATACATATACGTGGTGTAGATGCAATTTTCTTGGATTTCAAAGATGGTTATATTTTAACTTATATACAATACTTTACAATAAAGTTTTATTCACCTTGGGGAGGTCCAAACCTACCCAAGTGATTCACTTATATAGAATCCATCTTAAACAACATGGCTTTTATGTAACAAATTTAAATATAGAATGATTACTGCCAACCCTTAGATCATAGTCTTATCACTTTCAAAAAGTAGATATTTTCACTTATAAGCTTTCGACCTTGGATGACTTAAGAACATTTTCTCTTGTCTTTTTCTTTTACCTTTGTTTGTGGCATATTTTCTCCCACTCTATCCTGTAGTAAATACGCTTATTTACGTGACGGATAGCACCATGAGCCACAAACAGTTTTGTTTCTTTAGGTGTATGTGAGAAAATTCATGTAAGGAAAGCTTCATGAGCTATATTCCTTAGTCACAAACAGTTTGTTCTCCAGATATAAGTGGGGTACAATGCTCTTATTAACTCTTATTAACTTCGAGCGATCTATAGTAGACTTATTTGTTTAGACTTTAGTATTATAGCTTCTCCATAAACTCATTCTATCTAAGCAAAAAATACTTGGACTCTTATCCATGTCTTGAACAAATGTAGGATTCTTAATCCTTCCATAGCTAGTATGGAGTCTAATTGGCGTAATTAAAGATCTTATCTTGGGTTTTATATGAATTGTAAATCTCCAAGTGTGAGTTCGTCAACTCACCTTGACTTATGCAATTGACCTTTCTTATCCCAAATAAGTTGTGACGTTTAGTCACAATGCCAAAGTGAGAATCCCATTCTTATCTTTGGCTATTCATAATGATCCAATCATTATATTCCTTTTAAGATCAATTTAGTCGTTTATGTTTCATGATACTAACATTGCATGATGAAAAGGTTTAAGAACATAAAATAAATTCCATAGATATAGTGACTTGGGTTGAAAGCCAAGTCACCATCAAAATACAACAATTGTTTTAAAGGAATTCAAAATACTTTGCATGTCAAAACATGGAAATGAAATAGTTCAACAAACCAATAATTAAAATGCAATAAGAAAATAGAAGACAAATAGCAAAATATCGCCAAGCCCATCATAGGTCTCCTCTACGTGGTGGCTACCCTAGCTTCCTCGTATATCCTCCTAGGCTTGCTTTGTCTTGTCCTTCTTCTCATGCCCTAAATGTGATCAAAAAGGGTGGTGAGAATCACAACTCGTATCAAAATACCAAAGTTGAGATGAGTATCAATAACAAAAACTTTGGAAAGAACCATTACCAACTGGAAGAACCCGTCCAGCTTTGATGTCTCCCAAGTACTTGGAGCAATTACGCTTCCAATGGCCCGTGCCATTACAATAATGACACTTGTCTTCGGACACGGCTCCCTTCTTGCCTTTGGAAGAGCTATTCATAATAGCTTTCCCTTTGCCTTGATAGGAGTGAATGGGCTTGTTTCCCTTGTTCCCTTTGCCTCCACTTTTCTTGAACTTCGTCTTGCTCTTGACATTGATGTTCAAAACATCCTTACTAGAGCTAGCTTGAAAGCCCATGTCACGTTCGGCTTGCACAAGCATCTTGTGCAACTCATGAACCGTGACGGTGGCATTTTTCATGTTGAAGTTCACCCTAAAGTTGACAAACCCTTTGATCTTACTTAAGGAGTGAAGTATGCGGTCAATGATGAGAGGCTCGGGAATCTCTATTCCTTGCTCTTTAAGCACCTCTACGTACTCAATCATTTTGAGCACGTGAGGGCTAACATTATGACCCTTCTTCATATTGAGGTCGAAAAATTGGGACGCGGCTTCATATTGCAAAATTCTTGGAGCTCGTGAAAACATGGTCACGATCTTAGAATAGATTTCATATGCGGTCGCCATCTTTATGGCATTACGTTGAAGCTCGCTATCCATCGAAAAGATCAAGACATTCTTGATCGCCGCCGACTCCTTGTGGTAGGCCTCATAGGCCTCCCTAGTGGCGTTCGATGACCTCGCATTTGGAGTGGGAGGGGCCGCGTCGGTTAGGTAACTTAGCTTACCATCACCTTCGGCGGCTAGGCGTAGTTGCCCATTCCAATCCGTGAAGTTTGAACCATTCTTATCAAGTTTACAACGATCCATGAAGGACCTTAGCCAAGATACGGTGGTGAGTGGTGGAGGTCGAGCCTCGTTATTGTTGTTTTCCGACATTGCGAATTAAAATGAGTTGGACTACAAAATTGGAAAATGAAAGAAACATCAACATTTATCGTTTTTAAGATACTTGTAAATATTTTAAACAAGTTTGACATTTATATAATGACCTCTATCCAATTACATAAATGATTCCAAGACCCAAATCCTATATTAACTCGGGTTTATGTGAGCCACGGACTCCACGACTTTTATCAATATTATTTGGTGGGTTAACTCTTTAACCGATTCTACAATTAGAATTCTTGGTCGATGAAATACTTTATTGTCATCTTTAGCCCGGAACACATGGGCCACGGACCCTAATCTTTCCATTGAGTTCAACCAAATTTCGATACAATAACGATTTATTGCCCCACTTACCCAACGTAATAAGTTTAGCACTTCGGTGAGCCGAACCTACTTCCTTACGAAATTGAGATTCATGGGTTCTACTATTTGTTAAGGCTAAGTCTCAATTATCACAATAGAGGTCAAGTCAATTTATATTATCTATCTCCTTTTAAGTGAACTAAATAGGTGAACTATCGATAATTATAATTGACGCGGTCGATTGACTCGATAAAATGCATGTGTTGTTTAAGTGGCGATTTGGCATGCATGTAACATATAAATAAAATGCAAACATAAAATAAATTCCTAGTATGGCCTTCCTAAAATAATAGAAAATCAAATTAACTATTACAAATTCGGAAACCAACTCCTTGGTCCCTTGAACTTCATTTGCACGCCTCCCAAGGACACCGTCTCTTTTGGAACGCCTTTTCAAATGGCACCGTCTTTAGGAAACTCCGGGATTACAAATGATATAATAAAACTACAAGGCTATTCTATTATACATTTGCAAAATAAAATGAAATGTTACAATAAAAGTGATACGAGATCACATTAAATTACAACCGAATCAATATTCTCATACATTTCGGGTAATATCGATTAAAAACTAAGGCCATACTAAGACAAATTACATAATTCCAAAATTACATAAATCGAAATGACATTCATTCATTCAAAATACAGCATAATTATATGTAAACTCATGCAATATAAATGTGCCAAATCGCCCTAATAACCTTATATCGTATATAAACCCGGTTTTATGGAAATGCGTGATAATAACCAATTAAAATCACAAATTAATACTTAAATCAAATTTAAGTGCAATTTAATTACCCTAAATTTATTAGGACTCAAAAATTAGTCTCCACTAATTATTTGACAATAATTCAACTCAATTTTGCATTATAGCTCGGTTTTGACCCTTTTTTAACATAACTTTTATGCAATAATTCCAAATTAAATTACAATAATTTATAAATTTGAAAAATAAAATTTTTAATATTCTGGAACATTTCCAGGAACATATATATGTTAAAATTTATTTCAAAAATTTTTGAATCATTTTAGAGAAAAATATAGTTGCTATTAATCGATTTTATCAAATAAAATACTAAAACCACACGAAAATTAATCTAATTAATTTAATAATTATACATATGATATTTAAAATATTTATTCAACATATATAACTTTGATCAAGCCAAAAAATTCATTTTATCTATTTATGCCAAAATAATCACTATTTATGCCTTTTTAACTAATAAAACTCATATATCATGCAAAATAAATCATATTTATCTCAAATATTACATACAGTATTTAAAATATTCATGTGATATCATACTAAAATTTCATGGCCTGATTCAAACTTTAACTATTTTTAGTCATAAAATGTTCATTTTACTCATTAAAATGGATTTATTTAACTAAAAATCATTAAATAAAGCAATAATCTTTCATAAATCATCAAAATGACCTAAAAACATTTTAGGACCAGAAGGTATTTCATGCTCAAAATTTCGTGACTTTATCATATAAATCACAAATTTTCTAGTTTTATTTTGTTACCATAACTCGTAAAAACTTAATAAAACCGATTGCATGCAATATCCTATGCTCTGATACCAATTGTTAGGTTCATATACCTACTCATAAGACTCTTATTATGATTAAATAATTAACTCTTTAATTAGTTTATGCAAGATCTAGTTACATGCTAATAAAAATAAACAAGATGGAGAAAAGAACGGTTTCCTCACATTACTTGTGTCGAGTATGGGCACAAGGAAAGGACTCCTTCCTCTCCTTGTTCTTGAGCTAATAGATATGGGGATGAACTTCCTAAGTCCCAAGTGTAGAGACACTCCTTGGTGATGCACCTAGACTATCCTTAATCTCTTGAATATTGCTTTACTAGAACAATAAACAAGATCCCCTTAATAACAAGTATGAAACTCGAAATTTCTACCTTAGAAATGTCGAGTTCAATCCACAAAATACAAGTTCTAAGAAACTTCTAAAGTTTCTAAGTATTTTAGATTTCTAGTGAGATAATGTATGTTTTTGCTTATGAGATCAAGTTGTGCCAAACAAGAAGAGAAAACCTCTTCTTATTCACTTGGTGGCCGGTCAAGAGCATAGGGAAAGAGGATTGCTTTTTGCTTTTTGCCTAATCAAAGTATTAGGGTGGCTATAGGCATAAGGGCTAGATATAGGTTTGTAATTATTTTGTTCTAATCTTGTTTAGAACAACAATAAGTATCCAACCATCTACCCTTTCTCTTTGTAAAAACCGATGCACTAACATAAGATGGAGTCCATTTTATAATTTGTGATTTTATCAATTGTCACACATGTGACATGTGACATGTTATCTCATGATATAATTATGTATTTAACTAATTAAATACAATTTCATGTCAAATAAATTAAACTTAACAATTTAAGTAATAATTTATGATCACATATATATAAAATGGGTCATCTCATATTTGGTTGATATGATCCACAACTAATTGTGATTATGATCAAATAATCATGCTTATCTCAAATGTTTCATAATATTAAGCATTCTAATATAACAATTATATTATTGAATCTTATTTAATCATATTACAATAAGATATTTTGCTCACTCGTAAACTCGTTCTGTTTAAGGGATTAATTAATCTGTATCGTTATACAATTAATTAATATTCTTGATTAGGGAATCGTTCTTTCGGTGTGACCTCAAGGGATCAACTGATCACCACCGTCATACGACAGTAATGTCAAATTCTAGTAAGCCAATCATTACCGATTAATGTGGATCAGTTGACTATAATGTTAAACATCCCTTCTGTATTCTCGTTAATGAGATTTAATTAACTGATCGCACTATTGTTGAGGACACTCACTCCAACACCTTTACCATCCCACTTCCGATGGGAATGAAAGTTCTATTTATTTATTTAAAATAAACACATCAATCTCAATAATATTCATGACCTACGTACGATAATTATGAATACCCGAGGAATAATATATGTTGCATGTGCCACTACTCCATCAATGTATAATAATATCATTCGAAAAAATACATAATTTCATAACCATGGGTCCATAATAAATCACAATTCTCATATATAATATGTAGAGAATGTGATAGAGATGTCTCACCTTCTCGTTATTACAATGGGGGTATATATATACACAAATATGAATGTGAGTTATGTCATGGAGAAATAAAAGGACTAGTCTAGATACATTCTACAATGAAAGACTATTTAAAAGTATTCATAATACATGTGACTTATGGGCATCCACAATAAGTTTGCACAACAATTTAATATTTTTTAAGAGGTATAATAATAAGGCAATTCAAAGTGCCATTAAGAGTCAAGACAATTTAGATTGTCTATAGGATTTAATTATCGAACGTGGTCGTTTCCTTATGTCGTTAGGAGTGTTATTAATTTTACTGTAAAATGAACCGTAGTGTTGCTTATTATTCAGGTTCTAAGTTATAATAAAAGTTCAGAAGAAACTCGATCAAGTTTTGATCACAAAACTGATTTGTAAGGTACTTTAAACTTCCGTGGTAAATTAAATAGGTCTTTAAATTAATTGATAGTCTCAAGCTGAATATGTATTTTGCTTAGACACCCATTAGATTGGGAACTTGGCGGATCTTCTATACAAATATCCCATTAGCTCGAAGTCTCGGCAAATTTTTAGTCAAATATCATCATAATTCTTGTATTGTTCATTCATCCTTGAAAGCACGAGTTCAAGACTTGTTAGAAACGTTGCTCTTTTATTTAAATCACTTCCGACTCGTATCAGCTAGACTTGTCCACATCGGCCATTTTGAACTTTCAGTGAAAGCCTAGTCTCATAGCAACAATCGTCAATTTTATTCTAACTCAAATTTTGAAATTAGAGGATGCTTCGATTGAAGAGATGAGAGCCTATACGGTCAAAACTCTATAAGTCATCAAATAACTATATATTCCTACTGCTCAGAGTATCTCTTCGTTGTTCCGAGCTCAAAATTCGACATGGAATATGATCATACAAAACAATCATACAAAACGTGGCCATTGTGGAAAACAATATTAAGATTAGGGTTATTTAACGTAAATACTCCAAACTATAGGTGGTTTTCTCATAATACTCCAAACCATATCCCCTATATATTAAAACACAAACATTTAAAGCCTCTACATTAAGCCACCTCATCACAACAAAATAGTGGGTCCCACTTCTTTACCTCTATAACTTTATTTTTTTCATGTGGTATCATTTTTTTCACTATTTATTTTGACCCAAATAAACTCAAACTCGAAAACCCAATTTAAAATATTTGCAGATTTTTTAATAAAACGTAAAGAAAAAACTATGCGTCGTTGAAATTTTTCCTACTTTCCCAACTTTAGCCTTAACTTTTAAATCTGATTACATCCGCCTCAGTCATTTTTTTAAACTTTATCTTAGATATTGTAATAAAATATACACAAATAATTGAGACGGTGGGAATAATTTCTATCTAATTTTTTTACTTTTTTAAATGAAAATCACAATAGATTTCAAAAAAAAAAAAATTTAAGAGATTACAAATTCAACAAAATAAATAAATTTAACAAATATAAATTATAACAAATAACGACAATGATTTGAAAAATTAATCTATCAACGAAACTCCTATATTAAAATTTACTATAAAAAACACTAAAATTTGGGTCAGGCATAAAAATCCGTCTAATATCAGACTTGGACGTGAATATTCATGCTTGAACTTTGACCAAGAATTTTTGTTTGTAAAATATATTGGCTAATTTCATAAATTTGACTCAATTAAAGTATGTATGTTTTGTTAATAATATATTTACTATTTTTCATAAAAACACCCCGTGCAGTTTTATTGCACGGGGTTAAAACTAGTTTTAACTCAAAATAAGATGAACTTTGACAACTTCATCGCAAAATATACTTGCATGCCGACTACCTGATTAACAGGTCATTGTCAATTTGCCATCTTAAATTTTGTTTTTTTCTAATTATATGCTAAAAAACTTATTTATTATTAATCATAATAATATTAGTAGTAACACCCAATATCCAGCCTTAGTGGAAAATTGATCACCCCACAAGCATTGACAAAAGTACAAAACCTCTCCTCACCCCCCACCACCTAACCACCAATTTGATCCCACATTTGGCAGCGACAAATCACCATTTGTCCATTTACCACCACCTAACAAAAAGCTTCAACCATCACCAAAATTGTGGTTTGGGAGGATTAGGAATTAGAGAAGATGGTAAAGAACTTAACTCATGATGGTGATGGTTGTGGTTGTGGTTGTGGTGGACCGGGATTTGAAGGTGTAATGATGGTGGTGGTGGTGGTGGTGGGCCGTCAGGGTAAGGTGTGACTGTGTGAGGGAAAGTTAAAACTGATTTGGATGTAAAATAAGGAGACAATTAGTGAGGGAGGGTATTTTTTATAAGACGGAGTAGTACAATATCTTTGTTTTTGTCTAAAAAATATAGCAAAAAGCCACGTCAGTGCCACTTCCGCTATACAAGGATGCCATGTGATGAATAGGTCAAAAATTGGGTGATTATGTTTTGAGAAGAGAGTATCAAAAGTTGACTTTATTTTAAGTTAAAATGTAGTTTGGAGTACTGCAAGAAGATCACCCATAGTTTAGAGTATCTACGTTAAATAACCCTTAAGATTATTACAACGATCGCCAAAACAATTGTTAATGAAAACTAAGCCACCATCATCTGCCTGACGATGCTATGATATAAGTAACAAGTCTGTTGTTTAGGCCTGTGAATTATATTGTCCCCTTTACAATTATCGACAATTTAGCATATAGACAATCAATACATATATATAAAAGAGACTTTTTTCGAGCAATTCTATAGGTTCACATCATCTTTTTCATTTTTTCGAAAGTATATTTTAAGATTTTGCAAGATTATCAAAAATATTTGATGTAATATTTTTAATATCACTATTATTTACGTAAGAAAATTTTTGATCATCAATATAAAAAAAAAATATAATGCGAAGCATTTCGAAACTTACATATTTGGATTTGTAGCGAAAAATGCTTTCATTGGAGTATAAATTTTATATTTTAGCTCTAGGAATAAAAAAAATAAGTTGCCGAAACGTTTTTTATATTTTTTAATATTTTTTATTTTTCAATGGAGTATAAGAATGTGAAAAAATTTAAATAAAAATCATAATTTTTTTTATTATTCTAATACTCCCTCCACACACGTATTTTCACCCTATTTGCTTTTGAGAGGTCAAAATTGCCGAACTTTGACCGTAAATAAGTTGGACAATAAAAAATATTAGATTATAAAACAAAAAAATTTACACTTGATTTCATGCCACTTTCACGAGAAAAAAAAGTAACATATAAACGCCGAAAAATACGGTCAAAGTGTCGTCTTGGACCGCAATCAAGTAATTGGGGTGAAAATGGGTGTGTGGAGTGAGTACTATTATAATAGTTTAGTAACAGTCAAAAAATAGTTATTTAACATAAAAAAGATAGTATATTACTTAGTATTTTATTTGTCTCGCATTGAAAAATAATGTAGGTGTGGTGAATATACTATATATAAATAGTAGAATTGTCTCACATCGAAAAACTATCATAAGGTGGATGATCCTATGATTATAAATATGAGTCATCCTGGTAGCTCAAGTGGTAAGAGCACTCTTATCCCAACCCTGAAGTTGGGGGTTCGATTCTCACCCGCGGCATTGTGCGATCATTTGGACAAAAAAAAACATGAGTCATCCTTGAAAATTTTGTATCCACCCAAAATATTTTGAGTGCGTGGTGAACATACTACGTATAAAAAGAGTAATTGTCCCACATCGAAAAATTACATAAGTTAGAGTGATCCTATTATTATAAATAAGAGTCATCCTTGGAGTTAAGTATCCACCCAAAAAAATTTGAATCTCTTAAGTATTGTCTTAGACAGCTCTTACAAGTTTGTATTAAAAAATAATTTAGAAAAGTATCATAAATAATAATTTTGATGATGTACTACTTAGTTTGTTACTTGTCCCACATTGAAAAATTAGCATAAGTTAGGGTGATCCTATGATTATAAATAAGAGTCATTATTGGAACTTATGTATCCATTCAAAATCTTTTGAGTTTCTTAAATATTGTCTTAGAGACCTAAAGTTTGTATTAGTATCTCTACAATATTGACGTTTACATCATCAAAAAATTTAGAAAAGGTAGATAAAAAAATAAGGTAAAATATCTTTTAATATATATAGTTCATATATTATATTAAGGGACGTTTATAATTTTTATAAAAAAAAAATTATTTTCATTACACAAAAAGTATTCTAAAAAAAATAATGAACATAATATAATTAGATTTCTGGTAAAAATGATATCATTAGAGTATAGATTCTAATATACTTTATACATACTTGGTGTATTTCTTAGTATGATATTTGTTCCACACCGAAAAGTAATATAGGTGCTTATGATTACAAATATGAACCTTTTGAGTTTTGTCTATCAGATTCTTAAGAGTATAATAGTATATCAAAAATTTCATCAAAAAATAATTTAGGAAATACCATAACTAATACTATCAATCAAGAATTAATTATTTTATAGTATAATATGGTGTATTACTTAGGATGCTATTTTTCCCACATTAAAAAATAATGTAGGTTCGGTAAATACACTATGTATAAATTGTACAATTGTCCCACATCGAAAAATTGTTATAAGGTGGGGTGATCTTATGATTATAAATAAAAGACATCCTTGAAAC
Organism: Heliosperma pusillum; assembly: GCA_022085475.1. NCBI lineage: Eukaryota > Viridiplantae > Streptophyta > Magnoliopsida > Caryophyllales > Caryophyllaceae > Heliosperma > Heliosperma pusillum. The sequence goes on along the minus strand of JAIUZE010066604.1, from coordinate 69,944 downwards.
TTAGGTATCAACCCAAATTTCTTTTGAGTATCTTAATTATTGTCTTAGAAAGTTCTTAAGAGTATATTATCACATTGATCAAAAATTAAATTAAGAAAATATCATATGTAATATTCTAACTATTAGATATAAAAAAGAAAATGGAGAATCTTTTAGTTATTAATATATATATTTCTTATATTATAATCAAGTGATATTTATAATTTTTATATAAAAACAATTACATTTCATTTAACAAAAAAAAATAATATAAAATAGTATAAAATAAATATCATAAAATAAATAACGGAACATAATGTGAGTGTGGTAAATATACTACGTATAAATAGTATAATTGGCTTACATTATAAAATTATCATAAGGTGGGGTGATCCTATAATTATAAGTATGAGTCATCCTTGAAATTTAGATATCAACTCAATGAGTCTCTTAAATATTGTCTTACAGAGCTTTTACAAGTTTGTATTACAATATCCACATTAGTAAAACTTACATCATCAAAAATTAATTTAGGAAAGCATCATAAAAAAAAGTGACAAATCTTTTAATTATTTCAATATGCATTTCCTAAATGGTGTTTATAATTTTTATGTATAAACATTTACATTTCATTTCAGGAAAAAAAAATATTGTAAAAATGGGTCATCCTTCGAACGTAGATATCAACCCAAATATTTTGAATCTCTTAAGTCTTGTCTTGCAGAGTTCTTAATAGTTTGTATTATTATCTCCACCTTAATGAAATTTAGGTCATCAAAATTAATTTAGGTGTATATGAGGTGTGGTGAATATATACTATGAATAAATAGAACAATTCACATCGGAAAAATATTATGAGCTGGGGTATATGAGGGCACTAGCTAACCTGTGTAGAAACCATGGTTATTCCTGAACAAGGGTGTACCTAGGAGCCCTTGTGGGCAAGTAATTGCATAGTGCTACACGTGAAAGGTAGAGCCACGTCAGGAACCCAAATCCGTTGATGCGACACATGAAACTAGCGTAGACATGATGGTGGAGGGAGGCAAATTCAGGGTGTGGAGTTTTAAGGTAATTAGACAAGGAGAAAAGTATAGAAGGCACACTGAGTCAGAAGACACAACAGGTTAACCAAAAACCACTAAAACATAAACTGGGTCGTAGTGTCTATTAATAAACATGTCAAATGATTTGCCAGTTTTAGAATACTTGACAGAAACAGAGCTCAGGGAAACATGTTTTACAGTCCACAAGATACACCTGACTGACAACACCTTTAAAATATAAGCATCTTTTCCCACAAATTATTTTCACTCACAGAATCTCAAAATGAATGCATAAGAGAACCTGAATTCTCTTTTTAGGTCCAAATAGCCAGCTCCTTTTGTATAAGGTCAAGGTCGTCAACTCATTACACTCTCTGCGCGAATTTGAGCTCCATCAATAAAGCAGGCTTAGTTGTCGGTTTCAGTTAGATATACAATGAATTTTCAGTATTATGGCATCACGTGGCACATAGTAAAAACTGCATCTTTGATAAGAACATTGAAGGGATAACTCCTTAGCATATACTCCGTAGTAACTAAGTTTCACTTACAAGTATACATTAGGAAGCTTCAGAAGTAACATCTCCAATTGTCTTCAGGTCAAAGATCTCAATCCAATAGCCATCAGGATCCTTTATGAACGCAATCCTTTTCATTTTACCTGTAATTGGATCATGATAACACCGTATAATAAAGTCATAGCACGCACTAATTAATGGCCAAGTGTGTCATGGAGGTAGTAATGTACATGGACCAGTTAAAAACAACATATCGTTTAAGGAAGCTGGTAATTTCCATCAGATATAGAGGAACCACAAGACCTACCGTCGTCGGGCTTCTTTACAAAGTCTACGCCTAAGCGCTCAAATCTTTCACATGCCTTGTAAGTGTCATCAACAGTAATTCCAATATGTCCTGTGAAGGTATATAGTCGCTTAGAATTTCAAAATACTCAACATCGATTGCGCCAAAATATATAGCAATGCATACTCTGACACAATAAAGGCGATGGTGCACTAACTTGAGGAATTGAGATTGACATTTAACATTACTTCAAATAAAACATGCTTGTTGTTAAGACTTGAGATTGTACTCATTATCCCAACAAGAGGTCACCTTCATTACAATCTATCCTAAGGGAAACCCCTTGAGAAACGTGTCAAGATATATCAATCACTTGGTCAGACGTGCAATAACTTTCCCCTCCGCCCTAGGGGACAACTTTATGAACCACATGTTTTTGTCACTTGAACTTAACATTAGAAACAAAAGTGGCATCCTTTTTGCAGCTATGGCAGTATCACATTACATTAATTACCTACCCCGACTGCCCAAATCATATTTATTACCCTCCCCGCTCTAGCTATGTTCACTCCATTTATCAGACATTCTTGGAAATAAATTTCAGAAATCTGCCACAATGGGAGTGTGAAGTATAAATGCCTCATACCAAACTTGACTGCCCATATAGTCCAATAAAAAAATGGATTTTTGTTCAAATATAATGCTTGGAAAAGTAGTACTCGTCGAACTAGATCGGATAGATTGTAATCTAAGAGAATTACTTGTACATATAATGAATAGGAGAGTCATTCATGATGTGCTAGATGAATGGGCTAATTGTTTCTTAGTTACACCAAACGTTGAAGACTTGGTAACTAAGCAATGACCAACTATGCACATCACACTAAAAGAATTTTTTTTTTCGGCAACAGTAAAGTTACCAAATATGTGTAGAAAAAACAAAGGGTTTTTGAACATTGGAACAGATAGAAACTTGTATTAATTTTCTCACACTATCAAAAGCAAAGAGAAAACAAAAGGTCATACCAAAGCCACGCGGTTCTGAGTTGCCATTGTGATAACCTTTGAATTCAGGATCACTCTCTGTACCCCAGTTGCTGCAAGGCAATCCGTCATTCCGTCGATCAGATACAAATAAAAGGGTAATAGAAATAAAGAATGCGGTCCAGGCATGGACGACATGAAAACTAAAATACTCACTGAGTAAGTTCGATTGTAGCTTTCTTACTAAAGGTCCACACAGTAAGGCCAACTGGATCACTTGGAGCTGATTCAAGATCCTGAACAAAGTTAAACCAACATTAACAGGGACTTCTCATTCAAGATCAAATAGCAATGACGAGACAGTTTGGGTATGGCATAATGGAGGACATTTCACGCTACTTTAGGTGCTTCGGAGATGTGCGCTTGAGCTAAATGGCCTCAAATGACTTTTAGTCTTTTAGAGGCATACAGAATTGGGTGATGCTTTGGAGGAGTGCTTTTGAGCTAAATTGCATCTATTGGCTTTAGAGGTATATTGCGGAATTAGGTGATTAGAGGAGGTAGTGAAGTATGATGTCAGGATTACTTAAGTTTGGTTTTAGTGTCTTATGATGGGCTAGGAGAAGCACGGAGCTGATGATTAGTGTCAAATCAAGGCCCAAAGTTGCAGGTTTAAGCTCAAAATCAAGGCGAGAAACGAAGAGAAGCTAAAGCGGGGGCGCCGCATGGCACGGCAAATGCAGCACAATGCAGCAGAATGAAGCTGCAAGGATTTCTTTCTCGACTTTTGAGCTTCCTTTGTTATATTTTGTACTGTTATAACTCTGGTAATTCTAGTTGTTAGGGATAATCCAACACATTACCATAGAAGAATCCTTTAAGGACTCTTGTAATTATATGGGAGCTTTCATTTTCCATCATTAGAAAGTTGATCAAAATTATGTTGATCCTCTTCATGGAAGGCTAAACCCCTCATCTCGGATTGAACAATTGAAACCATCGGATTGTTAAGATTGTAAGACTTACTCTTAAATAATGTTACTATTCTCATTTGAATCTCATGATTATTGACTGTTCTACTAGATTGATCACCTAGTTGAATTATTACCCATGGTAGTTTTGGTGAATGCATCAGATAGTTCTCATCACTATTACATTTGTAGCAACTAAAATTCATCAACTGCATACGGAATCATTGTTGAATTGTAGGAAAATAATGAGCAAACAAACTGGAGGGTGGAGTGCTTGGATTTATATTTGTTTGCCCTTGTTGATTTTCCGAAGCTATTTTTTAAGGTGTGATTGATCCTAGAGCACATGGTCTAGATTATTGTTAACGTAAGGGTTATTAAAGGAATATAGGAAATTATATTTCCACAACAAGGTATTCAAGACAAAAATGGGAGCTAATTGTCAATGAGCAATCTACAATTTGGTGATCGATATTGTTACCTTTGAGACTCGCGTCATAACTGTTTCACATATTAGCTTAATTATTTGTTTACTTGAGCAGATTTTTACATCAAAACACTCATGCACCTCCCGAAAAGGGAAAAATAAATAAATAAATCGGTTTCAACATAATTTGAGATTGCAATAGGGAACACCTCATAACACACTACTTCTAAAGCATCCTCGTGGGTTTGACCCCTAATCACACTTTCTACTTGCTTGGCTTAGTAGTGGATAATCATTGTAATATGCACGCTCACGACAACAGTATCCAGATTGAATGATTCTCAAAATAAAATCTAAACACAACCATATTCATATGCCAAAGTAAAACAAATTTTGCGCGCTGACATGCCCAGAATGACATGACATTCAGAACCTAATTGTGCCACTTTGCACAAAAGAGCAAAACCACACCTTAAGATCTATGGCTTGAACATGAGTTTGATACCCAACACCCATGTGTTTGTTTCTCCAAATATTTATCTTTTATTTCCATTTTGAATGAACCAAAAGACGAGTGATTTTTTTTAATGGATCATTGAGGAATAAAACAGAATGACTCACTAAGTTGGTTGTGTTTCTTTCTTTCTATCATGAATTACTCTTCAATTGATGCAATTCTTAAAATTAATTTTAATTTATTGTCATCATGAACACCCTCTCCTACACACGCTAAAAACCCTATCCCACATTTTGCGAGAGCCCTAAAGGCACTTCTAACTACTAAGTAGACCTTGGAAACGGGTCAAACATGTCGAGTTCAGGTCGGGTTGGGTCGGGTCGATTTCGGGTTTGCAAGAGTTTGGGTTAGGTCAGTTTAAATCGGATTATTTCGGATTCGGGTAAACTATTATCAATATTTCTATGGATAATAATTAGTGTGCAACAATAAAAATTCGGCTTAGTTATATTGGGTAAGGTCAATTCCGGTACGGGTCAAGCACGGGTCTTGAGTTCGGGTGTTGGGTCGGGTTATTCGGGCCAAGTCAATCTTGTCAAGTATACTTCTGAGGCATTAGGATATTGTGGTTGTTGTGTAAGCCTTGTTTGGATAGGTGATAGTGGAGGGAAGGAGAGGGATGAGGTTTGGAAGGAGAGAATTTCCATGTTTGGATAGCAAAATAGAAGTGGAGGGACTTGGAAGGGAGCCAAAACGGATCCTTCCATTTCCCTCCTCCAAAGCAAATTAGTTCCCCACCTCACTCGTTCCGCTATTTCCACTCGTCTTCTTCTTCCCAACCTCAGTCCACTCCGCCTCCTCTTCTAGATGAACCCCATTTCTTTCCGCAAATTGTAAGGTTCAATTGTTGCATCGCCCTTACTAGAAGATCCTCGTTCATACACTTAATTACTCTCGGTGGTAATATTTGGCGTAATACTAATTTGTTGTGATTCATTAATAAATAATTTATTATTATTGTTATTAGTGTTACTAGGTGATTTAGATACAATAGAATTTTTAGGATTTCCTTTTTTATTTTTAGCCATTGCTGAAAATCTAAGCAATCCCTAAGCTTTCTCTCTCTAACATCTCTCTAATATCTAAAAAAATTTAGAAAATTTTCAAAAATGCCTAAAAATCACATTGTTTCAAGAAGGACTGAGTAGGAAAAAAAATTCTTCGAAATTAATATTGTCAACACTGTAGTGCCTATTACTCTAGAGAGTCATACAGTAATACTTCATTTGGTTATCGAAGATGCAGTGATTTCTCACACATCCAAACTTGAAAAGTAAATTAAAAGGTCTCAAAAGGTGCACAATCAAGTTCACATATCTACCGACTACCATCCAGTTATTTTAGCAAATAGAGTAATTCAAAGAACAACTAATCCCTCCAGATTGAACTATCAAGACATGATCACCGCAATTAGGTAGTAAAAGATAGGGTATTTCATGCACATACCTCATAACCCAAAAAGTACAAGCTGAATTTCATCTCTGGAAAATCTAGCCTCTTAAGAAGCCTGCAATTGCGCCACAGAATCATTAAAACTCATAATTCAAAGTCCAGCACTTCATCTAATGTAAGGAATAAGATACAAACAATAGACATCCACGGCAATTTAAACCATCAAAGATGATAAAAAAAAAACGGTCCTATTGACAAGACGGCGGGCATAACTACAGAAGGTATATAGATTGTCATGATGCCATGAGAACAAGCTCAAAAAAATCTTAAATGCGAAAAAATCTGAGCAACACGACAATGAAGGATACAGGTGTGGAATCTGTACCCGAAATTTATCAATATGATACTTCCTCCTAAAAAAGATAAAAGGGAGGCATGATAAAGGAAAATACTCTTGTATGAAAATAATGTGAAATGTACTTATTTAAATTTGAAGTATTATAATTTCGACAACTTTCTATTTTATTTTAAATACTCAGCATTTCGTTTCCATTTGAAGACGTGTGTACCCATACACATATCCTCATTTAGAAACATGGTCCTCAAATCTCAAAAAATGAGTCATCGCAGGTCCAAAACTTGGACACGTACAAGTGTAGTCCAACACTTGTACCAGAGTCTAAGTAAGATAGGGCAGGTACATCGCAAAAGATATCCTCCAAGATTACTTGTTGCGTCTTGCTTCGATGTATCTACCTTTTTTACTTTGAATTACTCCTTTGATGATTGTAGAATCAATTTCATGAAGTACTATATTAATTTACGTTTACGAGTAGACGAGTAGCATGTTTTGGTGGTTAAAGGCGAGCAAAATCATCATTTCTCCGTTCAATTCATTTCACAACATTTTCAAAAACCCGCTCACATTATTTGAAAAATGTAATGAATTGAAATGAATGGAAGAACTAGTGTTTTTTTCGTAGCCAATGGCCATTGCAAAGCAAAATAACTCACTACACTATTCGCCTTCTCTTATAAACACGGAGCTCAAACAAGTATACCTACTCGAATAATAATTTCACATATTCCTTTTTGGTTGTACTCTTATTATTTTTAAATTAAATTCTTTAAAGTTGTGCAAAAAAACACAAGTGACAAGTGGAATTGTATGGAGGGAGTACTCATTTTAGATTCATTATCTCTTGTTTTCAGAAGTTGATGAGTTATCTCCTTACTACTAAAAGAATAAGAATTTCTCTTAGTTTTCCCTCCAAAAGCATCTAACTTAATAAGGAAATAAGTAAATTTTATTTCAAGAAATTATTATTTTTTTCCTTGAAATATAATCTTAATATAATTAAACTCTAATTTTTTTATTAAATTCAAAATTATGATTTTTTCATTATAATAAAATGAAATTGGTATTATTTTTTCACTCTAATAAAATAATATTATTGATTAATTTTTAGTTAATACAATAATTATTACTTTAGATAATAATAATAGCTTGACACATATTTACAATTAGTTTCTTGACAAAAAAAATTCATCATAATAATTGGAGAAAAACTATACAATGAAATCCATAGTATTATGGTAAATAAAAAAGTATTTTCATTAGAAATACATATTTCATAACTTACTCAATTCTCTTTGATTAGTTTTCAATTTCAGTTCTTTTGTTTCGTATAAAATAAAATGAAGTGAAATATTTAATATTAATCAAGTCCCAATTTAAAATATATAAATACTAAATAATACCTCACAAGATAAAAATTCTATATATACCGCGCATGCTAGTTAAATATTAAGTAAAATAGTCTTTGTTCCATTAGTAAAAGTCGTAAACATTTCTTTCTAGCAAGTCTCACTTACGACGGGACGACCCATCGCAAGCTTAAGACGGGTTAAGCCCCCTCACAAAGAGCAAGTGGGGGGACAAGTGAGAGGCAAATGGAGCCCCCCACTTGCTCCCCACTAACTCTTTGTGGGGGGACTTGACCCGTCTTAAATTTGCAACGGGTCGCCCCGCCACAAATGAAAATTTGTGTTTTATGAGATATATCCGTGCAGCCTTGGCGGATCCATGTATGTGGATTGAAGGTCCCCAAATAGCGGAAAACGAAGTTATTGTGTATTTTTCCGCTTTTTAGCCTAAATGTTAGATACATTTTTATGTAAAAATAGGCTTACAAGGCGACATTTTAATTACTCCGTAGTGAAAAATGAAGTTTAGAATGAAACATAAATAAAGAAGCTAAAAATGGATGATTATAGTCATCAGTTCACTCCTTTAACCCGGGTTAGAATTGCGTGTTTACTAATATGTGAAGATTAGGACTAGAAATGAAAGATGGAAAAATGAGTAAGGTAATTAACGAGACTTACGACATGCCGAGAACACGAGAGTAGAAATCGAGACTAAGTTTGGGGTCCTTAATCCGAAACATCTGAGGCCAAAAATACAAAAATAAACAAAGCTTACAATTAAAAAGAAGATTAAAAGAAGAGAACGAATAGAAGAGAATACAGTTTGCTGCATCAAGTAACCCTTTGTAGCGTCATCGATGGTTGAATGAAGGCCAGGGTTGTTAGAAGGGGATTCTTTCGACTCCGACGACATTAATGATGAAGATGATTTCACCGATAGTCTACGAAACTGACATAAAATTGATAAACTAAATAAATACAGTATATAAATAGGATAAAGTTGATGGAATGGGAGTGAAAATGCAGAAACTTAACTAACTAACCTTGATACGACGAGTATTATTGTTGTTGTTGGAGAAGATAGAGGAGAGAATGGGTGAGAATGGATACAAGTGAGGTTTGAGTCTGCTGCTGCTGAATGAAACACGGGTGATTATACAATTCCACATCAAACTAGTACCCATCTTTAATTTGCCTCATAAATCTCATCTGTGGACCGCTGTTTTTATTTTTAAATCCTTCGATAATCGGTCGGGTATTGTTTTTTGTTTAAAAGAACAATTCATCAATAAAACGTCTTACGGCACTTACAAAACATATTCATAATCGCTAATGAAACAAAGGAAAACATTTCTATTTTAAACCATGGATCTCAAACAAGATGTGACAATTCCGTAATAGAATATAACTATAATATATGGACATCAACCATCACCTTAAGGTTTTGGTTGAGTTGGTTCATCTATCATGGTATCAGAATCAGTGTGATCAGAGGTTGATCGACCTAACGACGAGTCGATTGACCTACTCTTGTCACGCATTTCCTGCAACGCGCACTGAACTTCAAACGACCACCATTTCTTCGTTACTAGGGCAAATCAAGCGTTTTTGGTGGCGTTGGAAAGCTAAGAGGGTAAGCTTTCATCTCCAATCGAACTCACTTGATTATTGTTTGTAGATCTTGATATATGGCTCTTCAAAGTTGACTCCGATAATGTGGGCTCTTGAAATCCCTCCAAATTCATTTTGTTGATGGGATTTGGCTTGAATAAGTGTATTCGGACTCAAAACCTGCGTAAGTCACATAGTACACCCAAAGTAGCAAATATTGTAGGAAATACTAGAAAATGTCACATAATAAGCATAGAAATGTGTGTCAAACATGTGAGTAAACGCATACAAAAGGCACGCATCAATCGTCCTTTTAAGAATCTTCAGATAGATCGTCCTCATTGGATTCATTTCGTCTTCTTGCGGTGAGCAAATTCCTTCTTCTTGTATTTCGATTGTTCTCATCATCTTGGACTTTTGGTTACTAATTAGATCGATTCTTATATTAGGATTATTGATTTTGGAATAGATTGATGATACTAAGATAGTCAGATAGATATTGAAAGTATTAGGAGTTAATATGATCTTAGGCAATAAATAGGGATTATGGCACATAATTCCTAGTTCAATGAATTATGTTATGTGGCATTTGAGATGTCAATGTATTGTGTATAAGAACTACCAAGATAAATGAAATACTATCAAGCAATTTACAACCCAAATTATCCTATCAATATCTAATTCTTAACATGGTATCAGGATCAGGACAGTCCTATTTTCTCAACTCTTCCTCTTCCGTCTAAAATCCAACATCGATTCTCCTTTTTTCTCATCGACGATAGTAGGCACATAGGATTCTTCATCTACCGACACCAAAATTGATTCCTTATCACCTTTCTCTCTTGTTAATCAAGAAGGGCCGGGACAATCAATTACCCATGTCAAACTCTGGAGCGACAATTATGATGAATGGAGTCGTTCAATGCGTCGATCTCTGAAATCAAGACGCAAATTCGGTTTTTGTGACGGGTCGATTGCTAAGCCTACCGATGAATTCATGCTCGGCCAATGGGAAGTCGTCCACTGCAATGTGGTTCAATGGATTCTCAACTCAATCGATCCATCTATTCGGGACAGTGTGTCAGATCGATACGGAGGACGCTCGTCTTCTGCGGTCCGAGTTAGCAGATCAATACGCGGTTGTTGATGGGGCGAAAATTCACAATTTGAAGACGCAATTACATGACTGCCGTCAAGCAAAAGGTATGTCAGTAACTACTTATTATGGAAATTTAAAGACTTTGTGGGATGCCCTAATTGCACACGAACTACAATTTTCATGTAATACTGTTGGGTGCAATTGCGGAGTTACTAAAGCCGCTCTTGCTAAACAAGACTCAGAGCGGCTCCATCGGTTTCTTCTGGGTTTAGATAAGTCTCTTTATGGACCCATTCGCAATCATCAACTTGCTCTTGATCCCCTCTTGTCCCTTACCCATGCGGTGTTGCAAGAGGAGAGGCTCATTGCTGGTCCCACGGTGGCGCCTGAGGTCACAGACGTAACAGCCTTCGTCGTCTGTGGTACTACTGATGTTGCTGCCACGTCCCATGTTTCTGACTGGCGCATGCTTCGTGATACTGAGAGACAGGAACGACAAAAACTGAAATGCACTTTTTGTAATGCTTCGGGTCATGAGGTAAACACATGTTTCATTAAATCTCAAAAAAAAATCTAGAGTGGTGGGGTGATCGTCCCAGTACTCTCGAAGAGATAAAGGCGTAACATGTTGGCCCTCACACTCCTGCCCGTGTCAATTTCCTTGGTGGCTCGTCTTCTATCTCGTCTTCACCTCAGGACCGTCTTAGTGGTATGTCTCCTCATTGGATTATTGATACATGAGCCTCACATCACGTAACCGAAGATGACACGTGGTTAGCCCGACCCATATCCTATTCCACCTTATCCGGTTACGCTTCCCAATGGGCACAGTGTGTCGGCTAACTTAGCCGGGACGGTTCGATTACATGAATTTCTCGTTTTGCGCAATGTGTTATATGTGCCCAGTCTTACTTGCAATCTCTTATCGGTATCCCAATTGGTTGCCGCGACGGATTGCGTTATTAGTTTTACTAACACTTCTTGTCATATTCAGGACCGTTCTTTGAGGACGAGGATTGGAGTCGGTGAGCAAAGGGACAGACTTTATTTGCTGCCTGCGGAGGTTAAACCAACAATACAACGGACTAGGGTGGTTGCTTGACCACGCGCAAATCAGTGTCTGGCAGGGTCATCTTTCTTGGACACTCTCCTATTTCTTGGAAAACGAAACAGCAACACACGGTTTCTCTATCCTCCGCGGAAGCCGAATATCGTGCTATGACCACCATTCTGTGCGAACTAAGATGGGTCAAGGGATTGTTAACAAGCCTTGGAATTTCTTTCTCTTGTCCTATTAATATCTATTCCGACAGTCAATCTGCAATTCAACTCGCTCATAATCCTGTTTTCCATGAGCGGACGAAGCATATCGAGATCGACTGCCATTTCATTCGTGATGCCATCCGTGCCCACCTTATCAAGCCACTCCATGTTTCCACTCAACAACATTTAGCTGATATTTTTACTAAAGCCTTATCTACATCTCAGTTTATGTTTCTTCTTCGCAAACTGGGCATTTTTTATCTTCATGCTCCAGTTTGAGGAGGTATTAGGAGTTAATATGATATTAGGCAATAAATAGGAATTATGGCACATAATTCCTAGTTCAATGAATTATGTTATGTGACCTTTGAGATGTCAATGTATTATGTATAAGAACCACCAAGATGAATGAAATACAATCAAGCAATCCCCAACACAAATTATCCTATCAATATCTAATTCTTAACGGAAAGAGTTAGTGGTGATTATTATTACTACTATATTGTGTAGGTGGAGATTTTGATGAATAAGAGTCTTAGCTTCATCTTCCTTATGCTTGTGTTTGATTCTTACACTCGGATTGCCATTAATGACAATTCATATGATTTGATTGTCGAATCTCGATCCTTAAATGACAGGGTATTTCATGTTCGGGTTAAACAGGTCGTCGGCAAAATTGTTGAGTCTTGACCCTAGAAACACGGGTTATTAGAATGGTTGGGTTTTCAGATCGGATCAGATTTTAGCAGGTCTAGTTGAAAGTTACAAGTTAGATAAAAAAAAAAGTGGTTGACAAAGGTGGGTGGAACAGTGTAACAGTAGAGTGATAATAAGACCATCCCCAAGCAGAGGTCGCGCTAATTAGGTCGCGACCCGGTTTTATTCTTAATCACACTTTATTTATCTTGACCTACTTTCACCCTCCCAAGCAGAAGGTCACGACCTAGGTCATCAACTCAATCATTTTCCACTTCCCACATTCTGTACCCAACTTTTCCCTCTTACTTTTACAATTATTTTTCTAACAATTATTATTTTTTAATTGCTCAACCAATAAAAAATAAACACCTAGAAGGTCACAAGGTGGTCAATTTTGTTCAAATATGGTCACAAATTAACCTTTTATTGGAAAAGGTCACAAATTAGCAATCAAAGGTCACCATTGTATTTTCTTAATTAAGTCATTAACATGACCAAGTAAGGTCATGACCTAGCAATTGACCTTGCTTGGGATGGTCTAAGAGTAAAGTGGATGATTGGGTGATGAGATAAAACCGAACCACTAAGTCGTGGAGTCTATTCCAGCATGTCGAAGAAGCAGAAACACCCAGATCTCCAACTACAACTAACATATACTTGTATGATCCTAATAATCCTGATAACAACAAGAGTGTCAGTCTCAGTCTCAGTGTCAGTGTCACATCCAACAACAGCACCACTACCAATCCTCCCAATCCCAAGCGCACGTCAACTCCAATGGCACCAATCAGAACTAGCCATGTTCCTCCATTTTGGCACCAACACTTTCACTGACTCCGAATGGGGTGACGGTCATGCTCCACCATCCACATTCTCCCCTGACTCCCTCGATGCTCGACAATGGGCTAATGTCGCTCTTTCAGCCGGGTTTCGCCGTCTCCTTTTGACCGCTAAGCACCATGATGGCTTCTGTCTCTGGCCTTCTGAGTACACCAACTACTCCGTCAAGTCTACCCCCTGGCGAGGTGGCTATGGTGACGTTGTCAGGGATTTGGCTTCTGCTGTTAACGACTTTGGACTTCAACTTGGATTGTATCTTTCTCCTTGGGATCGCCATGAGGAATGTTATGGTCAAACTTTGGAGTATAATCAATTTTATTTGGCTCAGATCACTGAGCTACTCACTAGGTACTTACCACTCTTTTTTATTCTTATTATTAGCGTTTGCAGTTTAGATCCTCTCCCTTTCTTTCTCTCCATTTCCTCTCTAATACGGAGTACATTCATATTTCCTCACCCTACCAATCATTTGTAATGCAAACTTAGTCCTGAGTGTCTATTCTTGGGTAATTATAACGCCACTACCATTTTTGTTAATGCCACTCAAATTGTGAGAGGGTCAATAGTAAGATACTCATACAATTGGCTTCTAATTGAGTGACATTAACAAATATGGTAGTGGCGTTATCATCTCCCCTATTCTGTGAGGGCCTAGTGTAAACTGCTGTGACCTGAATTAGCGACATCAGAGGTATTTTCAGAATGTGCTATCAACAGAATGCGAAATTTGCGGTCCTTGTTGTTATCATAAGTTAAAACTAGAATGTGCTGCTGTTCACACAATGTTCGTCAATGGGTATTTTTCAGCACAGGTTAGGTTGTATCAATCGACATTAAGCGTGTCATGTATTACCACTCAGTGTACTCTAGTGTTGGGTTATTTTGTTCCTTCATATTGAGTGTTTATATGATTCTGCTTGTGAGGTTATGGATAAGAGCTTGAGATTGATGTTAGCACTAGTTTTAGAGTTCGCTGTCACGTTTTGTTATTTGGTTAACTGCTCATCCGTGTACTATCTATGGATAGTAACTTGACATCACAAGCATATTTTCATCTGGATCTAGGTTTCATTAATGAGATTGGTATAATACCTAGGATCTAAAATCTCTGGGGCAATTTCTGAATTGTATTTGATTTGTATTAGGTACATGAAAGTTTTAGGGTAACCCCTCCAAAACCGGTTTCTCATTGTATTTTCTAATGTGTTTCTAAAACTAGCAGATATGGGGATATCAAAGAAATTTTTTTAGATGGTGCAAAGGGGGAGGGTGAGAAAGACATGGAATATTATTTCGACATCTGGTTTAATATGATACATCAACTGCAACCTGGAGCTTTAATCTTTTCTGATGCCGGACCTGACCTACGCTGGGTTGGAGATGAAGCTGGTGTTGCTGGAACTACTTGCTGGTCTCTTTTTAATACAAGTTCTGCAAAAATTGGAGACGTAAAGGCTCAGTAAGTTTTCTTACTCTTTAGTTAAAACTGCACAATTGCCCCCATTCCCTAGTTACTATGTACACGGCTGATACATGTAGCACGTTCTGGGAGCGACCATGGACACACATAGGACTATCAAGAAGTATCCTGACATCTTTTTTCAATAGTTCAGCATAATATCTAGAAAAGCTAGTCGCGCTCATTTTTTTGAAGAATGGAGTTGTAACTACCTTCCTTGTTCATACTTGAGTCCTCATTAAGGAAGATTACAATACTTTAATCCTCTTCAAACAACAGGATTAAACACATAGTTGTATTATCTACATATCTCATTTAATAAATGGTTAATTGATTAGTTTCACATGTACGACCATATTATATAAGTAGTACATTTTTGGAGTAAATATGAGGATGATTCACATTTCACACCATTTACTACACCTTATGTTGAAGTAAAAGAATTACCTGTTCCCACAGTTTACAGAAGTGGTCCTTTTTAGTTTTAAGTTTACTCCAGATTCCTACCTTTGGCAACCCTTTGGAGGCATATTATCCGTACACTATAAATGGAATGTACAACCTTAATTTTTCTGTGAAAATTATATGACTGCATTCCTTACCTTCACTTCCAGTAGAGATACAGACTCGCTATTTATTTGGACGACATCACTATGATGGAATAAAGCAAAATGGATCACTAAAGTGATTGCACGTCTTTGTGTTATCATGAAGTGACAGTCATTTAATACATTTCTCGACATACTATTTCACTATGAGTCGTCTTGAAATGACCTCTTTGTATCCAATTGTAATCCCATCCCTAATGTTCTTGTTACACTGTGTTGCTCTCATTTACCATGATAGATCGAGCTCCTTCTTGTATCTTTCTTCGTCAATGCAGTGTTGACCGAATACTAAAATGTGTCTAATATATTGAACTTGAAAGGTATGCGCGCGAGGGAGATGAACTAGGGCAAGAATGGGTACCTGCTGAGTGTGATGTCTCCATTAGACCGGGTTGGTTTTGGCATCCATCAGAAGCACCAAAGTCTGCTCTCACACTTCTCGACATCTACTATAAGTCAGTGGGTCGGAACTGTCAATTACTTTTGAATGTGCCTCCGAACTCTTCTGGCCTAATATCACCAGAAGACATAAAAGTGCTTTTAGAATTTTCTGAACTTCGGAGATCGATATTCTCCAAAAATCTGGCTGAGCATGCCATGATAACTGCCAGCAGTACTCGTGGAGGCGCAGATTCTCGGTTCGATGCTTCCAATGTCCTTGAGGAAAGCATATATACATACTGGGCCCCTGCAGAGGGGCAATCTGACTGGATGTTGCATGTAGATCTCCAGAAAAAGGTGAATTTCAATGTTTTGCAACTTCAAGAGCCTATTCAACTAGGGCAGAGGATCATAAGTTTTCATGTAGATTGTTTGAATGATAAGGGTGAGTGGCATAAAATGGTTGATGGAACTACAATTGGATATAAAAGACTCTTGCTATTTTCTAAAGTAGAGACTCGGTTCTTGAGGCTTGTCATAAACCAGGCGAGGGCGGACCCTCTTATTTCATTTTTTGGAGTTCATATCGATCCTTACTCAAATTTGACTAAGGACGATTCAATGTTGAAAGGTGCCACAATGTTCCAACAAACTGTGAGATCTGATTCACCATCCTACTTTATTTAGGCACAAGTTTCTGAGATCCCAAATCTAGGCAATTGCTGCTTATTTCAGCTGTCCATGTCTTTGCATTCTTATAGCAGACTGCAAAGCTTAGCGCTCTCCCCAGTTGTCGTCTCCTCTGAATAGTCCACCAGCAGTCACTGCAATTTGACCGTGTTTCTATACAGGCACGATATATTGGTAGAAGCTGGATGTGCAACTTAGAATGCATAACAGATAGGATGCCAGAAGTCCATGATCAGCAAGGGATAAAGGGTGGAGGAATTGGTTGTCACTCTCAGTTAGACACCATAATGCCATTTGTTGCATGTAAATTCTTGTAAGTTGTGAATTTGAGTACCTTTAGAAATATTTCTTGCTTTTCTTACTGATTTTTATACTATGAAAAGACACTCGTCTAAAGTCGTCATCTCTGTTTGTGACTCGTATATATTGGGCTATTTATTTACAAGGAACGGAAACTAAAAATAGCCAACTGCTAAACAGCATCCACAAAACACTTCGCACCACCAACTTTTCCATAGCTTTTTCCAACTCTCTCTCTCTCTCTCTCTCTCTCTCTCTCTCTCTCTCTCTCTCTCGTTCATCTTCCAGTCTCACTTCGTCTCTCTAAACTCAACATCTATAACAACAAAACCGCAACATCATCTCAATATCATCAGTTTACTAATTTTTTTCTAATTGGAATAACTTTATGCTGATGTGTATGTTCAAATCTTTGTAGATTTTACTAATTAGCAACAATTTTATTATAATTAGTAAGAATCAAAGTAGAAATCGAGCCGGGTTGAAATTGGTGAGAAGATCTTTTGTAGATTTTGGTATCCTAGTTAGGATTGATGAGTAGTGACTAGTGAGTACCAATGTTTGAACCTTGGTCATTAGTGTATTGCACACACTTTCCTTGTGTAGAATATACGACTTATGAGAGTTAGAAATGCATTGCTAAGAGTTAGAAACTATATCACACCTCAATATAACATCTTTCAGATAATGGAATATGCAGGAAGCAAAAACTTTGGCATGATATAATGTTATGATTTAAATATCAGCATGAGAACACTAATCACATGGTGAGTGTAGCTACAAAGTCCAAACAAGAAGCAAGTGATAGCTGATGATTCTAGTTGCAACACCTGAACAGTTACAAGAGGAACATAGAGTAAACCAAAAAATAATCCCTAATTAATCTTGACATCACGCAGCAGCCGAGCAGCCATGGCCCCACATCTTCGCGCTTCCCAATCAGTAAGATCTCGATCTGGGAGAGCCGGAGATGGCGAGCAGTCTTTTTGAAGACCATCTTCATCCATTTCACGACTTTGTCCATCCTCTTTACTTTTTTTCTCCATACCCTCAAATGCCAGGTCTTCTCCTGGTGCAGTTCCACAAGTCTTGGTTCCCATTACGAAAAGCTGAATACTTTCATGCTGGTACTTGGAGTCCATCTGCAAAACAACACGAGACTTGATTTTGAATTAATTGTAAATGATCAATCATCATTGCCTTTTAAGCTACCTGTTTTTTTCCTCCCTATCTGGTCTCTGGAAAACCCGCAATATGAAAATCATCAGATGGGGAAAAAATTATCCAAAAGAATTCCCTAACATTTAGGTTGATAAACCAAAATAATGTGCAATGTCCTAGATGTTCACACAACAACATTACCCCACTGCCTTAATGGCTCATCCCGGGGATAGGAAGTGGTAAGGGGGAATGTAAGTAGGCTTAGCGAGTTAGAGAGAGAATAATCTTAGACAACGCATTAAGAGTACTTAAGGCTAAGGATTTAACAAAAATATCTGACCACGAAATTTTGTGAACATGCGGAAGACACCATCAACCTTTATGTAAACATTTACTGTGTACATACAGATCATTGCATGGTGCACTAATCGTTTAGTTCGGGGGACAAGTTCAAGTTCACAATATCTACCTACTAAGACGACCTGCACGAGCCAGAGATTTAAGAATATGAAGTCATTTTTTACTCATTGTACTAAAGTGGAGCTAAGTTCAAATAATTTCAGATTGAGAATGTTTTTAACATAAAATCTCTAATACACACTTGTGGGATCGGAGACCCCACTACTTTAGATGTGGTTCCGCCATTGTCTACCTCAAACAGGATTATAAAGGCAACCTAGTTTGTAAATGAACTCAGTTCCAGTGAAGACTATTTGGCTGAGGATCGGCTGGCTAGACCTAAAACCATGCAACCTTGTTCAAAAATGTGCTGGGACTCTTGAGAGCTTCCTGCTCTGCTGTTTTACTTTACTGCAGTATATCTATTTTATGGAGTCGACTGCTCAAAATATCAATCAAATCTCAAGAGAACCCTGAATTAATGGCATTGGTTAGTTGAGACGGAGTCCATGACCATAAGCTGGAACCAGAAAGTATCGCAGACAACAATACAGAATGAGTACATTACAGAGTGTCTAAAAGTTACCGGCTGCAGGCAGAGTAAGGGTGGTCGGATGTAGCCTTACTTCACAATATAAAAACTAAGAAGCGCTTATAAACACATTCTTGATCAAATCAATACTCCCTTTATTCACACTTTTGAACTTCCTACTTTCCCTTTTGGGTTGTTCATCTTTAAAATTCTTACTATAAAATCTCCTTTTTAGACTGTTTTGTGGTTGTTATGATTCCTGACCCCACATATTTTCTTTGCTTTCATTTGTTTACCACTTAATTTTTATGCCCAAAGAAATATGACATAAAGAACAGATGGAGGGAGTGCTAAACAAAGTGCCGCTTACCTTTGCTCTTGGAACAGTTTTGACATCGAAGTTTTCTTTCCACATTTGAAGCATCTTCTCATGAACAGTTGTAGAGCGTATCTCATAACCTAGCTGTTCCAACAATTTTCAAATGGTAACTATCATGTTCACAATTGTATGAATCATAAGGAGTATTTGTGACTCCTTATCATTCATACAGTACCTCAAATGTACAAGTTCAGTCAATATCTTACCACTATGGTTGTGCGCGGTCCAGATAAAGCACAAATTGTTTGCAACAGTGGGTCAAGGAGATGTTCTGCATAAACCTACGTATCTTAAAATCAGACATAACTGCCATCTTGAAAAACATGTCATAAACAACATGAATACACTCACGTATCAGCATACCTTGCATAGACAAAGTTCTGGTGAGTGGTGACAGACAAGCAATACAAGTAAGCAAGCTATAAACATCAAGCAAAGAAGAAAAATAAGCTTGTACGGAGCTGTCTAACTAGGAAAAAAAATACCATCATTTGGTTTTTTCTTCCATATTTCTAATGGAGCCAAAGATTCATTACTCTGGCTTCGTTATCTTGTGAAGTGGCGATCATTCAATGCAGTTATCGACACAATTTCATCAAGGGTTTCTGAAACATCCTCTTTGTGTTAATGACAGGGGGGGTCTTTTTTTTCCAAATTTTTCCAATTTCCTTTTTTAGCCCATTCACTAGATTCTTACTCTTCTTTAAAATGGCAAAAATAAACCCACAAAATGACCAATTTAACCTCGTCATATAACCAACCCACGGTATACTTGCCTTCCTACAATCCTACCTCACATGCCCACTCCCTAAGTCCTCTCTACACCATTCCCATCCCCATACCCTACCACCACTCGCCAACCACAAGTTGCCGGCCACCACACCCCATCACCACCACCACGCTACACACATACCAGGTTACCACTACTCGCCGGCCACTACACCCATCATCACCACAACTCTTCCAACGCCACCACCATCACCACCCATCACCTACCCACCAACACTCACCTACAAGCTACAACTACACCACTGCCACCGCCATCAAACCACTGATCACAACATAAAAGAAATGCCTACCACAACGAGGAGGGTACATGGCCAGAGATTACACTTACGTGGCCGTCTTTAAATTTACTTGTATACCCTAGTAGATCTAGGATTTTAATTTGGGGTTGTGGAGAGGAGAACAAGGGAAAAGGGGGAATGAGAAGGAGGGTGGTGGTGGCACTGGAGGGGAACGAGGGAAGTGAGGAGGGTGGAGCCGACGGAGGCCAGTGTTGGTGTCGGTGGGGAAAAGGGGGTGGGTGGGTGGTGGGCGAGGAGCAGCCGGCGCCCGTGAGTAACAATGGGAGTGGGGAGGAGTGCGGTGGTGCAGATGGTGGTCAGGGGGTTGGTCAACGTCGATGGTACAGGAAGGGGTGGTAGGACTGGTAGCTGTGGTGGGGTAGGCTTTTGGATGGTGGAGCGGGTGAAATAAAAACAGGTTGTGGACCCTGTGATTGATGGGTAAGTGGGAGGAGGGGTATTTTGGTGAACAT
This sequence comes from Heliosperma pusillum, assembly GCA_022085475.1. Classification (NCBI taxonomy): domain Eukaryota; kingdom Viridiplantae; phylum Streptophyta; class Magnoliopsida; order Caryophyllales; family Caryophyllaceae; genus Heliosperma; species Heliosperma pusillum. Next base: position 49,153 of record JAIUZE010066604.1, on the reverse strand, counting down.
CTTCTATTCTACCATTATTCTTAATATTTGCACCATTTGCAAATGGTATCTTCCCATAGAATGGGAGGGAGTATTAAATATTGACTGCTGTGCAACGTAACAGTAAGATGAAGAATTTTCGCTCACCAAGAAAACAGCTTCGAACTTTTAATGGAATTTAGAAAAATCAGATGTGTGATCAATATTTGGCCTTTATTCCAGAACCCAGACCGATTTGTCCAATTTCCCTCCCCTTTATTTCACCCAACCCAACCTACTATCAAATAACACAAAATAACCCCTCCCTTTCCCTCCCTCCCCGCCCTTGCCTCCTCCAAATCCCTCCCACCAAAACAAAGCAATTGTAAATTTAAGAGGATGCCTACCACATCAGTACCAATAACATAGTCAAAAGGTGGATCAACAGCTTGAAGGTGATCATTATTTCCCCAATCCAGTTCAGCAACCTTGATGGAGCCAAAGGAATCTACAGATAACAAACATTAGTTAATAATCTGAAAGCCACAAAAATCTACAGGTAACAAACATAATGTAGTTAATAATCGGAAGAAAAAAAATACAAGAACCTTGCAGAAGTGAAGGAATGATACAAAGTACTCTTCTAGAAATATGCTAAAATACTATGCTTGGTTTAACCCTCACAAATAAGGGAAAGACCAAAAAAAAACAAAGAGAGAAGTATAAGAAAAAATAAAAGGAAACAGAACCATGGCACAACAGAATAGAATGGAAAATGTCACATTACAACTCACCTAGATTCCCATTTGCCTGCATAACTGTAGAAATATTACGCTTAACATTCCGCTGTAGCAGTGGAACAACTTCTTTTTGGTCAGTTGTGATCACATCACACCCTAGCATTGCCATTCCTGATAGGAGATTAACGAGGAGAGAAAACAAATAAAAAAAACATTAACTAAAGTGTCAAAGAAATATATGTTTAGGTCTTCAATCTTGGAGATAGCCTAGCTGTTGATATATTACATTTATTTACAAAAACAGTTGAAACTTACCAAAGCCAGCTACTCCACAACCAGCCCCAAGTTCAATAACTCGTTTCCCTTTGAGTTTTGATGGGCAAAACCTTCCTTTCCTACTATTCTTTTCCTGGAAAATGTAATACAGTCATATATTCACTTGTTAAGCATATATGATGCTAGTTGAATGCTGCACAGAAATTTACTTGAAAAGAAATGAGGAAATGACCAGAACTGAGTAAATATAATGCTGCAATACTGTGATCAAAACAGTAAGTCATAACAAACTGTATTGTAATAACAGATAAGAGATCTAGCTATACTACAACAATAGAGTAACATAAAAATCCATATTCTGCAACAATAATATGCGACAAGTTAGACACCTTAATTCACTTTTCATAAGATAGCCTCCTTGTTTCCACACCCACATGCACTACCTATTTTGTGAAAAAATGACATGTTTTTGGTCTAAAATGAAGTGTCCTGGTTTCCTACCCATGTCCGAGTGGCCACTGTCCTACACGATACGTGAGGTAATATTGAAGAGTCCGAGCAACATAGACACAGGCAAAGTTGATCTGGTATTATTTTGAAGAGTCCGAGCAATAGAGATTTTGAATCTAATTGTATTTTATTCTTTTGAAATTCAAGTCCTAACACTTATAATCCCTTCTCTTGTGGCTTGAGAGCGGAGAGTTGTGTGCATTATTCTTTGTTTCTTCACATTTACAATTACAAGTGTTTTCATGTATAATTCTGGAAGTCTATTACTACATGTCCAATTAGTAATAAGGTCTAGTTGATTAAGAAACAATTGATAAGAAGTAAAAGCACAAGTATCTCAGAATAAAAATAGATGATGAAATGAAAGAAGCATAGAGGGGTGAGAAAGTGACCATATACTTGGCAAAGACCATTGATGCATCCCATACAGTTGTTCCCAAATGTTTGGAATTAGGATCCTTTAGTAGAAGAAACAAAACAGTTATGTTATGATGCTTTTCTGACTCAAATGAAACACGCGAATATCGCGACACTCTGGTATATATATATATATATATATATATATATCTATATATATATATATATATATAATTGGTAGTACCTGAGAAAAGTGCAGTTGATGACCGAGTAAGTCTATTTTAACAACTGATGTGTCTGGTAAATTTATCCTGAAATATTACCCACAGGGTTGTTCAACAAACAAAGACTGCATATGCGTATGTCAACCAAAGAAAAGAGTAGACAATACCTGTCAGAGTCCATGCTTCAATTCAACAACCAGCATTTCAATTCAAAACCTGTCAAAAATGTTTACTGTCATATCAGAAACCCTGAATTAAACTCAATTTTACAAACCTAAATGATGTGCAAATTTACTTGCCCTCTCACGCTTTGTGAGAGGCAACCCGACCCGTCTTCCAAACACCAACTGAAATGATATCTCCAGGATGCCCTTCCCAAAAATATTTCAACAAATCTATAACTACAAATATAAATGATATCGATGATGTGTATATAATCAAGGAAGTTCAAAATGCCACACATACCTGATACCTGATACCTCAAGCCTCAAAGACTTCTTGTATTTTTGTCAGATCACCCAAACCAGAATTTGGGAGTGAACAACACAATTCAAATTCAATATACAGCCTTTAGGCTTTAGTCCTTTACTGCCAACACTCGACACAATTCATTTATTAGAAAATGAGTATAGATCTCGTGCTCGGTATTTTGTTGAATTTTTTATTTGTTATGAAGGATTTTTGTTTATATTATTTGTATAAAATGTTTGTACTTTCATTTTGATGTTATATAGTATTAAATATATTATTTTATGAAACGTAAGTAAATCAATTTTATAAAATCTTGCACCATTGTAAAAATCCTCATTTAAGTTGGGTCGACCCGCCTTAAGCTTAAGGCGGGTCAAATAGTTAAAATAAGACAAAAGAAAAGTTTCTAGATATTAGCAAAATAAATTATTTAGGCAAGTTGTTTAATACTTGACCCGTTTTACTCTTAGAAAAGTATCTAGATATTAGCAAGATAGTAAAGATAACAACATATTGGACTCGATTAAATATCATATTCATAACTACCGAAATTATTAATATTAATATTAATATATGAGATTTTCATATGTGATTTGTGTGTAAATATGGACAAAATTTGCAGGTATTTTAAGCAGAAATGATAATTAAGCAAGTTTAGCCAAGATTGTAATATTTCAGCAATGATTTATAATTTGTGTGGGTCCTGATTGACATATTGAGCAATTAATATGCAAAGTTAGCAAAAAAAGTGGGCCCAACTAATAATTGTGCATTTGAGCGGAAAAACTATTGAAGTGACTTAATTTTTTAGTAGTAGGGGGATGAGTATAAGTCAATGACTCGTGTCTTTTAAGATTTTCAATAATTATACGAATATTTTCCAATTCTTTTTCCATGTTTTAAATTTGGTTTTTTTAACGAAATTTTTACTCCCTCCGTCGGTACGTCCCTATCATTTGCTTACCAAGAATTCCACCAAATTAAAATAATTTTAACCAAATCGGCTTTTGAAATTAAGTCTTTCAAATAGTCAAGTTTTGAGATTTAGGATGATTACCTTGAGCATTGCTTTAAGATAGACATGTGACATCCTCTATTGTCTAATAAACTATGCTTTATGTGAATATCTTTGTTTTGAGTGTTTCTTAACTAGTTTTAGAACCCGTGAAATTTACAGGATCATTGAGAATATATGTCCGTGTTTCTTTCTAGGCATATTTTGTTAGATTATCTTCATTATACATTGTTAGATGTTGAAACGAATACACATTTTATAAAGTACACATAGTTTAAAATATCAATAGAGGTTAAGTTTAGGATACTCGAACTTTTAATACTTTAACTCAAGGCATTTGTGGAATGGCGTATTTTTTGCGTCTTGCTTGTACCAAGTATACACCTTACGTTGCTTAAAGTGTACACATGACTTACCCAAAAAGGAAATAGGGAAGAAATGAAAGAATAGGAGGGAGTATAACTTTTAGAATATTACGATTAACATTTACATTAACTAACATCATGTATTTATGTAGTAAACTTTTCATTTACATACCTTTGGCTTATAAAAAACAAAAAATTCCCTAAAACCTTACATTACTACGAGTATATTAAACAAATATATCAATTTTCTTCATTTATAAATCTTAAATTGATTGCCAAACATTAATTTAATTTGTTTACTAGAAACTATTGATTCATGTCATCGAGAAGGATGTAGATGATGATGATGATGAGTAGTGACCGAGAGAGGTTGGGGTATGTAGATCGTTAGGAGGACCCCGTCATGTCGGAGGTGGGCCTGGGAAGGGTTTATAGGTTAGTGGTGGGCTCGAAGAGGTGGGTGGGTTGGTGGCACGTTAATACATTTTAAATTATTTTTGTTGTAAAATAATGTTTACGTGGTCTGTAATTTGTTTGATCATCTCTGTTTTTTTTCGATTTTTTCCTCCCTCTACAATACAGTTTTTATGTTGTCTTTTTGTTACCTTTAAAAAAATTTTACTTGTCGTTGCACATGATTATTTTGTTGCTTTATTTTATTCTTTGTCCATCACAATACGTTTCATATTTATTGTTGGATAACATGGCTTTAGAGGAGCTTACAAGGGGTACTCTATGTTATCCTTGGAGTAAGATATTCTAATTTTGCTATTCTATTATAATATTTGAAGACTTTATATGAAAAAAATAGGTTGAAGACATTATTTTTTTGAACTTTCTTTAAATATCCAATTCATTTAAAAATAACGTAAATAAAAAGTGATGTAATGTGATTTTTATATGTTCTTTGACTTATTCTAACAATAAAACCTTAAAATTCAATATTTCGTATTTGCTTTTAAATTTAATTGTTAATTAATTTTTTTAAGGAATAAAAAGAGATTTTTTTTAATTATTTATTGTGCTTTAATGTGTGTTTAATGCTAATTTTACAAATTTTCTTTTTTAAATAATAATGATGATGTTGCATGCTCTAATGGTCTAAAGAATGTGAGTGGTGAGAGGTATGTTGGAGTAAGTGTCCTCAACAATGAGAAAAAAGATTATACATCGGATGTAATGCCTCACACTCTTACTAGTTTTTGAGTTTATTTGTATTTTTTCCGAGTATTTAAAATTTACAAGTAATATAATAATTTTTGTATGACAAAACTCAAAATTAATTGTATTTTTAGGTATAGTTTTTGAGCAATGTTGATATTTTTTAGCTTAATGTTTAAATGAACGAGCTCAAAAACTTTATAGTAAAACTCATATTCTGTAAAATAAAACTCAAAAAGTTGTTAATAAAACTCAAAAAGTGCATTATTAGATGTACTACCTCTGATGTACAATCCATGAACTGCTCAACAATAGTGCGATTACTTAATTAAATCTCAATAATAAGAATACAAAGGGATGATTAATATTATAGTCAATTGGTCCACATTAATCGGTAACATTGGCTTACTAGAGTTTGGCGTTACTGTCGTATGACGGTGGTGATCAGTTGATCCCTTGAGGTCACATCGAAAGGACAATTCCCTAATCAAGAATATTAATTAATTGCATAATGATACAGATTAATTAATCCCTTAAATAGAATAAGTTTGTATAATTAGTGAGAATTATATCTTATTGTAATATGATTAAATAAGATTCAATTTAGTAATTTAATTGTTATATTACTAAGAGTGCTTAATGTTTATGAAATATTTGAGATAAGCATGATTGGTTGATTATGATTACAATTAGTTGTATATCATATTAACCAAATATGAGATGACCCATTATATATATATATATATATATATATATATATAGAATTGGGATCCGGTGAGAACCACTAAGATAATGAGAACCGTGAGAACTCCGTCTTTTGAAATTTATTTTTAAAAAATAAGGACATTTTTGGGTTCGGCGTAGAATTTTATGGCTAGGTAACATACATCTTGGTCGAAAAAAATATATGTTACTGACGGAAATTGAGGTGAAATATGATTTATTAATTTTCATGCACCTAGTAGTCAGTTTCATGCATCTAACAGTTTTCATGCACCTGGTGCTTATTTTAATGCATCTAGAGCCCGTTATTTTCATGCACCCTAGTAACTGTTTTCATGCATGTAGCAATTTCCGTGCATCTAGTGCTCGTTTTCACACATTTAGAGTAATTTTAGTGGACAAATTGAATTTATGTACATTAAGTTCATATTTTTTAATATAATCAACAAATTTTGTTTAGTTACTGCAAGTATTTTGCTTGAATAAACCAAATTAATGGTAAATGATCTAACAAAACTTTCGAAACAAGATTTGGTGGAGATTTAGTAAGGGTTCTCACGGTTCTCATTATGTTAGTGGTTCTCACCGGATCCTGACCCTATATATATATATATATTATATATATATATATATATATGTGATTATAAATTATTACTTAAATTATTAAGTTTAATTTATTTGTTATGGAATTGCATTTAAATTAGTTAAATGCATATTTATAAGATAAATTATATGTCACATGTCACATGTCACATGTGTGACAAATGACAAAATCACAAATATAAAACGGACTTCATTTTACAAATAAAACCGGTTGTGCTTTAAGTAGGGTAGGGTTAGGCTTTAATTTTATTCTAATCAAGATTATGCATCATGATTAGTAGCCTAAATACCTATAGCCACCCTATTGTTTTGACAAGGCAAAAAGCAAAAAGTAATCACCTCTTTTGCATGCTTGGCCGGTTTTGGTGAGTGAATAAGAGAGGATGTTTTTCCTCTTGTTTTACTCACTTGATCTCATATTCAAAATTAGAAAACACCTCATTAGAAATTACAACATAGTTAGAAACTTAAGAAGTTTCATATGTTATGAATAAGAGAGAAATATATGAGAGGGTAGAGGCAAAAGTGTATCTATTTTATTCATAGGCAAGAGGTATATATAGTAGAGGGATACATTGTATTCAGGTAACAGAATATCTCCTAGAGATATGATACTATATGGACATCCATATAATATCTATTAGATATTTCATAACACTCCCCCTTGGATGTCCATCACTGGAGAAAATGCCTCGTTAAAACTTTACTAGGAAAACCCTATGGGAGAATAATCTAATAAAGAAAAAGAGTACAATGATCTCCATAATACGCACTAAGTGTTGCCTCGTTAAAAACCTTGCCTGGAAAACCCGGTGGGACAAAATCATGGCTAAGGGAAAAAGAGTGCAACGCGTATTTACTCCCCCTCTTCTATGCATCGTTTGACATCCTTGAGACGACGTAATCCCAACTGATTGATTAGCTTCTCAAATGTCTTGTTTGGAAGCGCTTTTGTGAACACATCTGCGAGATTTTCACTAGAGCGGATTTGTTGAACACTGACGACACCATCCTTTTGAAGATCATGAGTGAAAAAGAATTTCGGCAAAATGTGCTTCGTTCTATTACCTTTGATGAATCCCGACTTGAGCTGAGCAATGCACGCAATATTATCTTCATGTAAAATAGTTGGTGAATTCTTTTCGGGTAAACCACATGATCCTTCAATGTGATGAATAACTGATCTCAACCATACACATTCTCGACTAGCTTCGTGAATTGCCAACAACTCTGCATGGTTGGAAGAAGTGGCGGCTATAGTTTGCTTCACAGAACGCCATGAGATGGGAGTATTGCCACATGTAAACACATATCCAATTTGCAAGCGACCAGTATGTGGATCAGACAAATAACCTGCATCTGCAAAACCAACTGACTCTGTTTTGCATTTACTAGAATAGTATAAACCCATATCAGACGTACCTCAAAGATAGCGAAGTAAATGTTTAACTCCATTCCAATGCCTTTGAGGACAAGAGCTATATCTTGCTAATAGATTTACTGAAAATGATATGTCGGGCCGTGTATGACTAGCAAGATACATCAAGGCTTCAATGGCACTCAAGTATGGTACTTCAGGACCAAGAACCTTCTCATTTTCCTCTCGAGGTCGAAATGGATCATTCTTCACATCAAGTGTCCTTACCATCATTGGAATATTCTAAGGATGTGCTTTATCCATCTTAAATTATTTTAGCACTTTATTAATATAGGTCCCTTGATGTAACATGATCCCATTTTCCAGATGTTCGATTTGTAGACCAAGACAAAATTATGTCTTTCCCAAATCTTTCATCTCAATTCTTTTTTCAAGCATTCAACAGCTTTTGAAATTTCATTAGAAGTCCCAACAATATTCAAATCATCAACATAAACAGCAATAACGACAAATCCGGATTCTGACCTCTTTATGAAGAGGCAAGGACAAATAGGATCGTTTTTATAACCTTCCTTCAACAAATATTCACTGAGACGGAACGTCCGGACTGTTTTAAACCGTACAAAGATTTGTTTAATTTGATTGAATACTGCTCACGTGGACTTGATTTCATTGTCTCGGGAAGCTTAAAGCCTTCAGGGAGTTTCATATATATTTCATTATCAAGTGAGCCATACAAATAAGCTGTGACAACGTCCATTAGACGTAAATCAAGTCTCTCCCTCATAGCTAGACTTATCAAATAACGAAAAGTGGTTGTATCCATTACAGGAGAGTATGTCTCTTCATAATCAATACCAGGTCTTTGTGAACAACCTTGTGCAACTAAACGAAACTTATATCTGACTTTGTCACCATTTTCATTTCTTTTTCACACAAACACCCATTTCTAGCCAACAGGCTTTACTCCACTGGGTGTGCGAATTACTGACCCAAACACCTCTCGTTTAGCCAATGATTTTAATTCTGCCTCAATAACATCTTTCCATTTTGGCCAATCAATTCTACTTCTGCACTGATCAACAGACTTTGGTTCATGATCCTCATTTTCATGCATGATATCAAGCGCTACATTAAATGCAAAAATACCATCATCGACGTCGATTTTATTTCGGTTCCATGTTTGTCTAGACATGACATAATTTATCGAGATCTCTTCATAATCATTATTTTCAGGTACGTGAGTCTCTTCTAGATTGATATTATCAATCATGTCTACAAGCTTTTCAGGGGGCTTTTAAAAAGCTATCATATCCTCAACATTGTCATCATAGACTATTGCTCCTTTTTGTTTACGAGGATTTTTATCTTTGGAACCGATAGGTCTACCACGCTTCATGCGTGCCTTAGACTCATTTGCAAGTAATAATCCTCCAGGGACATTAATTTTAGCTGGAGCATTTACAGCTGGTATATGAGATTTTATCACTCCTTTTGGATGAGTGAAAGCATCTAGCAGTTGATTTGCTAACTGTTGTAAATGAATTATCCTTTGAACTTCAAGTTCACATTTTTTAGTGCGAGGATCTCAATAAGATAGTGATAATTCATTCCAACTTATCTCCTTTACCAGTTGTTTGTTTGCTCCCCCTAATGTTGGGAAAACTGATTCATCAAAATGACAATCAGCAAAACGGGCCGTAAATAAATCTCCTGTAGATGGCTCTAAATATTTAATAATCGATGGAGATTCTCAACCAACATATATTCTCAACCTTCTTTGAGGTCCCATCTTTGTACGTTGTGGTGGACTAATGGGAACATATACACCACAACCAAAAATTCTTAGATGGGAAACATTTGGTTCATGACCAAAAACTAACTTTAGGGGAGATGATTTATGATAACTTGTTGGTCTGATGCGAATTAATGCTGCTGCATGTAAAACGACATGCCCCCATACTGAGATAGACAATTTAGACCTCATAAGCATTGGTCTTGCAATCAATTGAATGCGTTTTATTAATGACTTAGCAAGGCCATTTTGAGTGTGAACATGTGCTACTGGATGTTCAACACTTATCCCAATAGACATACAATAGTCATCAAAAGTTTGTGAACTAAATTCACCAGCGTTGTCAATACAAATATTTTTAATGGGATAATCTGGAAGGTGCACTCCTAATCTTATCAACTGAGCTAATAATCTCGCAAACGCTAGATTGCGAGTTGATAACAAGGACACATGTGACCATCTGGTTGATGCATCAATTAATACCATAAAGTATCGAAATGGTCCACTTGGTGGATGTATAGGTCCACAAATATCACCTTGTATTCTTTCCAGAAATGTAAGGGATTCATTCCATATCTTTGTAGCAGATGGTCTGATGATTAGTTTGCCTTGTGAACAAGCAGCACATGAAAAATCACTAGATTGAGGAATCTTCTGGTTCTTCAATAAATGTCCACATGAATTTTCAATGATGTTTCGCATCATTAATGATCCGGGATGGCCAAGCCGGTCATGCCAAACAATAAAGTTGTTTTTATCTGTAAACTTCTGGTTTACTAGTGCATAAGATTCAATTGAACAAATGTTCAAAAAATACAAGCCAGATGACAATGCTGGTAGTTCCTCCAACACACTTTTATTGTTCAAATTTGAACGTGTGATATATAGGTATTCAACCCCTTTCTCAATTGTTGTCTCAACATGAAATCCATTTCTGTGGATGTAACACCCGCAAATGTACCCTATTTTTATAGTAAAAATATTATACGGATACTTTTCAACGAAATTTAGTTTTAGTTTAGAATTAAATTTCCCGTGTCTAATTTAGAATTTCCGAGTTCGTATTTGGACTTTACGCGAGATTTCGAGTAAGTTACGTCTTAAGACGTTTATGGGCTTTTCTCATGTTTTTCCACTTACTCCTTCATATACTCCCTCATAACCCTAACTCCCTCATTCAATCTTCTTCTTCTTCCTCACCAAGTAAACCCCAAAAACCTAGCCTCCATATTTGATCCAACTCTAAATCATCGCTACTCATTCGTTACTCGCTCAAATTCACTAAAGTTCATCTTATTCCTTCCCTCTCATCCTCCTCTATCCGTATTGGTAATAAAATTACCGTCTTTCTCGCTTTTCAATTTATCCGTCTTTCTCAAAGATGAATTATATTCATCTTTTGTCGTCTTTGTTTAGGTGGAGACCTTCAAGATCCCGATAAGGGTTACTATCTAGTGGAGGAAGGCTTAGAAATCGTTTAAAGACGCGAAAAGGTAACGGTGAAGGGTTACTCGATATCATTTACGTGTTTTTATGTGTTTTCTATGTTAGAAATCGTATTTAGAAAATGATTAGTAATCATAGGATTTGTGTTGTTGATGATGGTTGTTGTTAGTTGATAATTGATATGAGAATTGATGATTTGTGATGATAGATGATATTTGTGTTATGCCTTAGTGAAATTGTGAAATTCGTGTGATTCGTGCCTGCCAGACCAGGACGCTGGCAGTGTTCCCTGGACACTGGCAGCGTTGCCTGGCGCTGGCAGCGTTGCTTGCTGCCATTTTCCCAAAGTCGACTGCAGTTTTCCTGCACTGACCCCTTTTTGTAAAATGATCGTATCTCCTTCGTTACTTGCTTGTTTTGGGCTTGTGACCTACCGTTGGAACCGTAAGAGAATAAGCTATCACCTCCACTTGGAGTTTCTGCATTTGAATGTCTAGAACTCTAGTAAGGACCGTTTGAAGTGGACCCTTATTTTAGTTGGTTTCCAAACATGTTGTTTTGGAGAGGGGATCTATGTTTCTTATTTATTATACTTTATAAACTTAGTCTAATGCTTATGTATCATGTATTGATTCATTTTTATCATAGTTAAATATATATAATTCCCTATTCTCATGTTGGTGACAGTTTTTGATATGTCCCCCTTTGAGTGTTTTACAAATGCTACGGCTTGAGCACTAATTTCCTATGTGCTTTGTACTCTCATTCCCTTGGCTACCTCCACGTTCGTAAGGCTGGAATGTCGGAACGGGGAGTGTATCCTTACTGCTTAATTGCATGTGTTAGTGGGCATATGACGACGTTGTTGGGAGGCGAACGCTTTGCGTTGATCGACCCGGCCGTCAAATGTTGTATACTTGCGAGGTGGTGTCATTTGCATGTAGCGTACCGCTTGTTATGAAGCTTGTGCTCTTTTCCACCTCTTTCGTGAAGGTTGACCGAATTTGGGGGTACTCGGCGTCTATGATTGGCCGAGTCTTGGATGTGGAACGTCTTACCACATGTCGAATCGGGAAATGTCTTATCCCGAGAGTCTGGCCAGGTTTATACTAGGACCGTATTATTATCGTCGTCCTACCGGGACAAAATTAGTCTACATATACGAAATGTAGCATCGTGTATGCGTTCAGGGAAATGTCTTATCCCGTGGATGCCTTTTAATCATACTTGCCATGTACACGGTGCTAGTGCGTGACATTTACCGTGAGAGATGTCGTCAATGTATTGGTATGTTTGGATGGATGATTACATGATTGATTATTCGTGATCATTGGGTGACTTGACATGGTTTGTTTGTCGAGTCTCAATCTTATCAAACTTATGCCGCTAACGGTGAGATTCAAGCCCTAGTGAGAGTATATGGTTGCCTAAGAGTGTCTTCCCCGAGTCTTTCTATCATATGATGATTTCGGATTTGTACTTCATGAGCTCTTATCTCATACATATTGATTTGCCTATTTATCCTTTCTCGTACTTCATATGTATATCTATATATGCATGCTTCTACTTTTGTATTTTCGTTTATGTACGTTTAATGTGATAGCTGGGAGAAACCCGGGTACTCCCCACGACTGTGGCGTTCATGTTTTTCATAGATGAACAGGGTTGCTTGATGGGATGGCTTTTTGCTTGTGTATTTTGGGTTCGGGTGTGAGAGAGCTAGCGGGCGTTGTCCCTGGAATGAAGCACTCTAGACGTTATTAGTAGTTTGTAATCACTTGACATGATAACATTTTGAGGAGACTACGTCTCTGTAGTATTTTAATTTGGTTTGATATTGAGATTCATCGTATTCTATCTTTGCATGTAATAAAAAGTTTTATAAAAAAACACCGTATTTTCCGGCTTGTAATTCACATGCTTGTTTGTTTTATATTTCAGCATTCGCGAGGGTTGTCACAGTGGTTCAGAGCTTTATCGCTCCCGACGCACATACGTGAACCCTTAAACTAAATTACTTTACCTTGAAATAATAAAGAAGAGAGGGTAGACTTTAAGGACCTAAGGTGTAAGTCTTTTTGGTGGTACTTGAGTTTGTTAGGTTCTAACTTGTTTGTTGATGGGTTGAGTGGATGTTATGTTTTTGGAAAGTCCTAGACCTCTAACTAGGACTCCTTCTAATTAGTCATTAAATTACATTAACTTAATGATTTAGGATCTCGTATCATGCATGCAAAATATAAAAGCATAAAAGAAAGATAAGACGAAAACATCCTAACATGGGGTATTTTCGGTTCAATATGGGCACAATAAGAACTCCTTCTTATTGTTCTTGAGCATGAAATTAATGGATGATCCTCCATGAAACTACCTCCAAAGTAGAAGGTCTCCTTCTAGTTGCACCCAAGACTAAACCCAAATAATCTAAGCTTATTATTAACTAGATAATAAGTAAGAATTAATACTACTAATATTATGGTATCACTACACTAGTAATATGACATGAATATTAGTTTGCATGTGAGTTTAGAGAGATGTTGGAGGTTTTTAGAAAGAAGAAGAAAATAAGCATGAAAATCAAGTTATTTCAAAATGAACAACAAGTGGCCATTTTAAGGCACTATGGCCGGCACACTCAAGCCCCAAAAATGGGTGATTTTCTTCTTATTTTTATTCACATGCATAATGGTAGTGTATGAGATTGTATATTAATCATGATCATGTGTCATACATGTCATAACATAAGGTGGAGTGTGGATTTAGTAGAGAATAAACATGATTGTTTTTCTACTAGCTAAAACTGGTCCACATGGTCTTATATGGACCATTTTGATTTTTGATATTTGTCCCACAAATACTTATTAATCATATGCTTAATTATCTTGCATAATTAAGTGTTAATTTGATCATATAACAATTATATGACTCAAATTATTAAACAATATGTACTTAACTTTTAAGTGATATTTTACCATTATATCAATATATAATGGGTTCCACAATGCCCAGTTAATTTATTTTACAACTCTTTGTAAATATAATTAACTAATTACCTCTACCTCAAAATATATGCATAACCTCAACTTATTTAATGAATTAACGATTAATCACTAAATAAAATCTTATTTAATCGTATTAAATAAGACGTAAAATTTATTCAGTCAGTTATCGTATAATTGACTAATAAACTTAAGTGGAATGAGTTTCTAACTCAATTTCCAATAAATAACTCTCGTAACTAAACGTACATATCAAATATATGTAATGCCCTAATTAAACTGTATCGTATACAAATAATTAGTATTCTATTTGGGTCTCATCCTATAGGTGTGACCTAAAGGGATCAGTTGATCACCGTCGTCATACGACAATAACGTCAAACTCTAGTCAGCCGAGCGTTACCGATTTACGTTAATCAACTGACGTGGAGTATCAAAATATACTAATCATGCCACGTATATTCCAAATGAGATTTATTATATAAATGCACTATTGTGGAGGACACTTACTCCAACAATGTTTGTTTGTATCTACCATCTTGAGGAGGATCATGCGTTACCTGGAAGAAGTATCCGCTACCGAAGATTGAAGATTGACAAGCCTAATTGAAGTGTATTTCTTCCTCATCGATGATTTCTCTCGTCCTTAATGTATCATGCTCTCTTCCTTCTATCTAAGTGCTTCTTTATCATCTAACGTCTTCTCCCCTTGGAGGTTACTCTTGTTACTTCCCTCCTCCTTATCAATTGGTATCCTTACTTTACTCTTGTAACATTTTTGTGGATGCCATACCCTTTTGTTTGTGGTATATTATACTTGGTCGGAAGAATTTTGAACTTTGTGGGATGTTAGTGTTGGTTAGAATGAATTTGGGATTTGAGGTAAATGGTGTAGATCTAATCTCACTCTATATTGATGATTGGTTGTATCTCTGTGGAGATGTGGTAAGATAAGTTTGATGATTTTAATGCTTCATGCTTGCCATGACTAATGTGTGGATAGTTCATGATATTTGATGGTGTAAGGTTGAATGAGTTGGCTAAGACTTCTTAACCCGTTAGCGATTTAATCTTTTGAATTTAGGAGTTTGAATGATGCCTTGAGTGGTAAAATGCTTTTGAGACTAAGTGACTTTTTGTGGATTATAGTGTATGTGTTAGAGTATACGCTTGGTGGAAAAGTGCTTGGCTATAATTATTGGATTTAAAAATATGATCTTATATCCTGGTATCGGAGACTTGGTTGAGGTTGTAAGTCGTCGTGATAGATTAAACCATGTTACTTAAGGATTTTGGAAATGACTGGAATCTGATTAGATTGGCTATGTCGGTGATGCCTTATGATGTTGATAATGACTTTTTGTTCGGTGTTATACCTTGTGGGCCGTAGGAGTTGAAAAGAGATTAGTATGAAGAATTCCTTGTTAGTTCTTCGGTTTTGAAACCTTTGAGAGTGTGTCAGATTTTGGAATTTAGAGGATGTTACACTATACTTGAGTTGCAATTCCGCAATTGGGATTTCGTGCTATATGAAAGGGTGGATGAATTGGGTTGTAATCGATTTATTAAATCTAGGTGTACCTTACTTTGATAATTTGTGGTACGAGGGTCCCTTGTAAGAGACCTTTGTTATTGGGACGAGTTGCTTTACTATCACCCTAAGTCTGAAAGGAGAAATTTTGTGGATTAAACCTTAAACCTTACTCGTGCCATCATCCCTTTTAATTTCCATTCTTGAATGTTTTTGTCAAGATTGATCTTTAAGAAATCGCATGCTCGTATCTTATTTCTTACTCGGATATCTTCATAACTCTACTATCTGCTTTGTCTCTTACTTATGACTTCGTTATTTTCAAGCGTTCCTCTCTTATAATCTTGTGCCTGAGTATTCTCTTGTTCTCCTTGAGATTTCCTTATCGTTCCTAACCCGTTGCTGCTTAATCTTTTCTCTAGTGATGTGGATAGCCCGTTGTAAGGCTCAGAGAGTAAGTGTAATGTATTTTGGAGTTCTTTAGTTAAAATATGTGTCTTTGGATTGAGCAAATTCATGTTGAATTTGATCATGGAAAATAGGACTTAAGCTCTAGGATGAATCCTAATAGTAATAATGTATCCTCTCTTGGTGATTTTAGATTTGGAGTTTGGTATTGTAGTGTTATTTTGAGAATTGAGTGGATCATGATAATAGTTCATTGTTGCGGGATATGGTAATAGTTACTTTGGAGGTTGTTTGGGAAATTGTTGTCTTAAATTGTTACGCTCTAAAAAGGAATCTTAATTGTGAAATTTAGATTTGTGACCAGATTCGAGGAATAATCTCGTAAGCGAAGACCGATACGTTTTGAGTTTGATGAGCTAGATGATTTGATTAATTGACGTATCGCCATGTGTTTGGCAATATATATGATTTGGAATTGGTACTCATCCTTTGCTTGATGCATGGTGAGTTGACTTTCGAAGATGAGAAAGTTCATTGTAAATTTAGGATAATGAGTTTGAAGTAAATTGAATCAAGGGATTTTCATGGTAAGTTTCCTTTACCTTGTGGTTGTTAGCGATCATGTTTCCCTAGATATAAATATTTGGTTGGTGGTTTCTAGTAAGAGTTTTGATAAAACTAAGAAGATTAGAGTACGTAATGAATCTTTCATGTGGATTGCTAGTTGTGGAGTCTACCGTGCCGATGGACTTTAGTAGATACTAATTGGATCTGAATAATTAGGTTATTGGCTTGAAATCTCGCGATTATGAAAGGTTTTAGTAGGAATCTAATGACTGAAATGTTGAGGTGTAACTTGGGTAAATTGCATTCTCTTGAGGATTTGGTTTATTAGTAGAGTTAGTGATGTCGAATTCTTGTAGATCTTCCTGCCGACTTTATCTTGATCTTCCTATCCCTAAGAGTTCGATTTGTTTCGTTTTTGGGTGTTTTGTACACATTTTGTTACCCTGAATTGTGTGTGAAATGTGCGAGTCGCTCTATGTACGTGTAATGTGTTCTTATTTTGATTTTATCTTTGAGAAAACCTTCGAATTTCCATATTGTATTTCTAAACTAAATTTTCAAAGAAGTCCAAAGATGGATTTTGTACCCTGTTTTTGGAGAAAATAGATTTCTTTTGCTTTTATACTTGGATTTTGCGTTTGGTTGGATGTTTGGACTTGTTATTGGAGACGTCTGGTGACTAGTCCTACACTTACTAACGTTTGTTTTGATTTTCAATTTCACTATTTCGACATTAATTTGATTTGGATAATTAGAGTTCTCGTTCGCGATGAGCACTCTTGTGATTCGTAAATAAGTTTCGCACTTATGAAAAATTTCCTTAAACCCTTTTCGAGATGAACCTCGTTTCATAAATGTTTCCCTTATAAAAGTTTTCCTATTAATTTTGAAAACCGATTCTTGTCCTTGATACTTTTATTTTCTACTCTCAAGTTTCGAGGACGAAACTTTTTAAAAGGTGGGGTGATTGTAACACCCGACAAATGCTACCCTATTTGTATATATTAAAAATATTGATAGGATTACTTTTCAGCGAATTTAGTTTTAGTTTTGTTTTAGAAAAATTCCCGGTCATAATTAGGAATTTCCGAGTCATATTTGGACTTTACGCGAGATTCCGAGTAAGTTACGTCTTAAGACGTTTATGGGCTTTTCTCATGTTTTTCCACTTACTCCTTCATATACTCCCTCATAACCCTAACTCCCTCATTCAATCTTCTTCTTCTTCCTCACCAAGTAAACCCCAAAAACCTAGCCTCCATATTTGATCCAACTCTAAATCATCGCTACTCATTCGTTACTCGCTCAAATTCACTAAAGTTCGTCTTATTCCTTCCCTCTCATCCTCCTCTATCCGTATTGGTAATAAAATTACCGTCTTTCTCGCTTTTCAATTACGCGAAAAGGTAACGGTGAAGGGTTACTCGATATCATTTACGTGTTTTTATGTGTTTTCTATGTTAGAAATCGTATTTAGAATATGATTAGTAGTCTTAGGATTTGTGTTGTTGATGATGGTTGTTGTTAGTTGATAATTGATATGAGAATTGAGGATTTGTGATGATAGATGATATTTGTGTTATGCCTTAGTGAAATTGTGAAATTCGTGTGATTCGTGCCTGCCAGGCCAGGACGCTGGCAGCGTTCCCTGGACGCTGGCAGCATCGTAGGACGCTGGCAGCGTTGCCTGGCGCTGGCAGCGTTGCTTGCTGCCAGTTTCCCAAAGTCGACTGCATTTAAATTTATATAATTCCCTGTTCTCATGTTGGTGACGGTTTTTGATATGTCCCCCTTTGAGTGTTTTACAAATGCTACGGTTTGAGCACTAATTTCCTATGTGCTTTGTACTCTCATTCCCTTGGCTACCTCCACGTTCGTAAGGCTGGAATGTCGGAACGGGGAGTGTATCCTTACGGCTTAATTGCATGTGTAGTGGGCATATGACGACGTTGTTGGGAGTTGAACGCTATGCGTTGTTCGACCCGGCCGTCACATGTTGTATACTTGCGAGGTGGTGTTATTTGCATGTAGCGTACCGCTTGTTATGAGGCTTGTGCTCTTTTCCGCCTCTTTCGTGAATTGATCTACCGAATTTGGGGTACTCGGCATTTATTATTATAAGCCCGAGTCTTGGATGCGAAACGTTTTATCGCATGTCGAATCGGAACACGTTTATTCCGAGATCCTGGCCATGTTTAGACTAGGACCGGATATTTATTATCGTCGTCCTACCAGGAGGAAATTAGTCTACATATACGAAATGTCATCGTGTATGAGTTGAGGGAAATGTCATCCGTGAACGCCTTTTAATCATACTTGCCATGTACACGATGCTAGTGCGTTTCATTTACCGTGAGAGTTGTCGTCTTGTGTCGTCTTTGAATGCGTGATTTAATGATATTGTTCATGGTCATTGCACGATTGGACACCGTCAATGTCTTGGTTCGTGAATGGATGATAATATGTTGTATTTATCGTGATCATCGCATGACTTGACTTGGTTTGTCTGTCGAGTCTCAATCTTATCAATCTTATACCGCTAACGGTGAGATGCAAGCCCTAGTGAGCGTATTCGATTGCCTAAGAGTGTCTTTCCCGAGTATTTGAATATCATGATGGATTCGGATTTGTGCCTCTTATGTTCTCATCTTTATCTATAGAATTGCCTATCTATTCTTATCATAACTCACATGTATATCTCTATATGCATGATTTTACTTTTGTATTTCCTTATATGTACGTTTGATGTGATATGGCTGGGAGAACCCGGAGTTACTCCCCACTGACTGTGGCGTTCATGTTTTTCATGAATGAACAGGTTGCTTGCATGGATGGCTTTTTGCTATGATATTTTGGGTTCGGGTGTGAGCTAGCGGGCGTTGTCCCGGGATGAAACACCTCTAGACGTTGTTTAGCTAGTTGCTAAATCTATTTCGAAAATACCCCATCTATTTCGAAAATACCCCATCTATTTCGAAAATACCCCATCTATTTTGAAAATACCCAATCTATTTTGTAAGATCACTTTTACATGTTAACCTTTTAGAGAGACTTCGTCTCTTGGTGTGGTATAATTCGTACTTTAGTTTGTAATATATGACACTCCTCGTATTCTTTCCTTGCATGTATAAAAGTTTTTTTTTAAACTTCATATTTCCGCTATATAATTCACATGCTGGTATGTTTTATTTTTCCGCATTCGCGAGGGTTGTCACAGCTAATCTTCCATTTCTTAGTGTAATTGGAACAAGTTCTCTTCTTTTAGCATTGTAAGACTCTTTGAACCTCTTGTTCTTTTGTTAATACCATTTTCTCATGTTTATTTTCCATTGTTTAATGAATTATTTGTGAGACTAACCATCTTAGCAAGTTGTTTGTTTAATTAGTGCTTTGTTTAGACAATTTTGGTTAATTTGTCTTGATATTGTTGAAGCAACCTTGAATGATTGTAACTTTGGTTTAAAGTTGGAATCTTTTGAGTGGAATTTGGTTTATTGTGTGGTTAGAACATGGTTTAGTGTTTTATTACATGATTCTAGCTTGTTTATTTGGTTTGGTTCATAAAGCTTGCATCTTTGATTTGGGCTCATGTGTTAGTGGGTGTAAATTGAGTTGTAAAGAGTCATTCTTGGTTGATTTAATCCTTGTTGACTAATTTCTTAGAAACGTGTATTAGATAACTAGACAAGAGAGGAAAGGAAGAGTCTTTACTTTGCTAATTGTTGGGAACTTGGGAAAAATTACACTAAGTTAGTTTCTCTATATTTGAATATTTGAATCTTAAGTACTTGTTGGTTATTTTAGACTTGTTAATGAATTTCTCAAATCAAACTTTCTCCATATGTGTTATTCTACATGTTTTTGTCATTGTTAATATCATAGTTTGTAATTAATTTAAGTTTGTGTCTTAATTAGTGTCTTAAATAGTGATTAGAGTAATTAATTAGTAATTAGTTTTGTTAATTAGTTTTTAGCAAGAGTCTAGATTTGTTAATTTAGTTAGTACCGCCTTCTCTTGGGTTTGACCCTATTCTTACCATTTACTACCTTTATTTAAGATAGTTTGTGTTTGTTTAGGGGATATAAATTGTTATTTGACCGTAGCTAATTAGCGGAATTAACGACACGTGGATTAGCCTCGTCAGTTGACTTATAAATAGTCGAAGTGAAATTATTTTGATGACGAGTTATGAAATCGGGCCAAAGAATTTTATTATTCAACTATATGATAATTGATTAATAGACGGAAATTAGTAATTAATAGTTAACTAACTAAATTATTATATTATGGGTATATATTGTGAGGTAGTGGTAATTAGCTAATAAATATTACAAAGAGTTGTAATATTAGCTAATTGAGTATCCCATAACCCATTATATATTGATATAATGGTCAAATATTACATAAAAGTTAAGTGTACAATAATTAGTTACTTGTATTATTTATTTGTTAAATAATTAAATTAACATTTAGTTATAATAGATAATTAAAAATTAAGTCTTATAAATATTTGTGGGATAAATATCAAAAGTAAAAAATGGACCCAAAAACATATAAATGGACCCAAATACTTATAAATGGATTGAAATAATGCATGGATGGTCCATGTTATAATTAGGCCATTTTCCAATATATTATTTCATGTATGACATAATATTCCACCATATTATTTTCTATATATACCCACTTATACACACATAATAGTAGTTGAATTTTTGAACACAAAAACACTCAAATTTGCTCTCTTTGGCGGGTTCCATTAAAAAAGAAAAAGGAAGAAAATTTCTTCATGTTCTTTATCATATTTGATCAAATAGTTGATCAAATTCTTCATCAAATAAAATCACATAATAATAATATACATTTACTAATATTATTAGAGTAATAATATTACATAATAAACAAGGTTACTTACTAAATTATTTAGTTAGTAATTAGTAAGTTTTTGGGCTAATCTTGGGTGCTTCCTTAAGAAGGCTTTCTAGTTGGAAGCTCACAAAGGTTGGAGGATCATCCTAAGCAAGTAGATTGTTCAGAAAACAACAAATTTGTTGTTGTTTTATTTCCTTTATAACAATGTAAGGAATTGTTTTTTATTTTTTTTTATATTATGCATTTTTGTTTGCATGCATGAGATTATAAGACCAAAATATAAATTAATTAGTAATTTTATATGTCATTAGAAGTGTCTAATGGGGTCTTACACTAACAATAACAATCTGGGATGATGCTGCAATCGAGTTCGCCAAGCAGTTCGCAGATAATGCTGAGACTCAAATCAACATGCGCACTCTAGAGGTTCTTACCCAAAATGAGAATGAAGGTTTCACCAACTTCTTATGTAGGTGGAGGAAGACTAGCACACAACTTGTCGAACGTCCAGACGAAGCTACTCTTGTGGAAAAGTTTGTGAACGACTTGAGACCCATTTATGCAATCCACCTGAGATACCAGAACATAAAGTCTTTCAAAGATTTAACTGTGCTAGGAACGAGGATTGAGGATGACATCTGAAAGGAGCCGTTTGTATTCCCTATTTTAACATTTACTAATAAAAAGGACCATCCTAGTCCTCTTTGAGTTACATATGAGCACATGTACTTTTTGTTAGTCACTTGTTCTACTTTTTACCCTTAACAAGTGAAATAGACTTGAAATACTTTAGGTCATATCTCTTTAGTTTGGATCACTCGACCTCTTAGAATAACCCTGAACGAGGGCGGGCGTGCATTTACCACCTTGTCCATATCTTGTGGTGTGAAAATTCCTTGATCACCGTGTCTCTAGGTGACCTTTAGGTTTGGAGACCCCATCTTTCTACCTGATTCGTCAGATCCTATATGACTACCAGAAATTGCATCCTATCCCAAACAATTTGATACTCTCACCTGAGGATCAAAACAATTTTTTAGTGCAATCATGCCTAAACTCTCACAAATTCAAACAAAAGAAAAAAAATCCCAACAACCCCAAATCAAAAGTCTCCAATATTAAAAAAACTACGAGACAGACAAAAGTCGAATAAATCCAAATCCAAAAAAGAGAGAAGAAAAATTCCAATCAAACAAACAAATCCAGTCAATCCAACAAAAGTGTCGAAAACCAAAAAAAAAAAGTCTCTCTAAATCAAAAACCACAAACAAAACAAAATATCTCAGGCAGTCAAATTTCAGACGAATCGACTCACAGTTACTTTGTGTCCATACCCTTTCGGGACGATCCTTTCATTCATCTAGGTGAGTGAGAGAGATAACACAGATCACCAGTGTCTTCTAACACCATAGAACCTCCCTCTCCATTCCATTTATCATCACCCTCATTTAGTATTGAAGAATTCGACATATGTACACTATTCTTATTCGGTCATAAAAGTATTTTGCTTCTATAGTACTCCCTCCCATCCAAACCAAAGGTTACACTTACCTTATTTGGACCATCCAAATCAAACTACCCATTCCTTTTCGGGTAACAAATAAGACCAACTACTCGTCATTTACCCTATATATTTACAAAATATGCCATTGCCCCACCCACCCAACTAACATTAAATACTCAAGTAGTCCTACTTTCATTCCAATACTACCCTTCCCTTTCATATGTTTTCTTAAAACTTGTGCTCCCTCCCATGTAACATTTGGTTTGGATGGGAGGGAGTATTAGTTTCGCGTAAATTGTCGAACTTGTTACTATAAAAAGCGCAGAACTCATCCAAATTCTCAAAAACAAACAAAGTAACGCGCCTCGCGTAGCCCACGTGCCGCTCATGCGGCACGAAATAAAATCGGCCCCTGGCCAGTTAAGATTGAACATCACTATGCTCTTGTATTTTGACATTTGGATATCCCCATGTCATAGAAATCGTCAGCTTCTCACCATTGCAAGCATGAGCACGTGCCAAGACAGCTTGAAGAATGATATCAATCCTAGATTTCCTAATCCTCGTCAAGTTCGCTTTTCGAAACACAAGTCGACATTACCGCCAAATGAGCACACTTATTCAGGGGACTCATTTTACTCCTCTTTCTTTCCACATTTTCAACTAATATACATTTCTTCTTTTACAAATATACAGATTCAACAAATATACATTTTTAGTACAAATTGTATTTGTAGAAGTTCCACCAAAAATAAAAATAGTTGTACAGTATTATTTATTTTTTGATGCGTTAGATACTGTAAAAATATTATATTAAAAAAATATCTTGAATCATTGTATCTTATTTTCTGGAATTTTCCCTTTATTTTGTATCTTTGTTGATAAAACTTTTTTTTTTTCCGGAGTGAATGGTGCTGATAAAATTACTTGATAGAGCATTGGATTAATGATTGCAAATATTTTTTTTTTTTTTTAAAGAACGAAAATTTCTAATTTTTTTATCTGTTTGATGTCGCTAATTGAAGAAAGAGTTGATTGAAGTTTAATATACTGTGAAAATAAAATCGTTTTTAGTCTTAAAAATAAATGAGAGCAGTTGCAATTTGATGGAAAATAATTTATTTGTAAATTTGCAGAGATGATAAGATGACGTGGATCAATGTAAGGGGTTTAATTTTTTGTGTTTTAATAACAGTAGGATTTCATTTTCATCCAAGTCGACTTTTGTTCCTTTTTTTTTCATGAGATTAATACTAGAGCAGAGCATGAATCGGATATCCGATCCGAAAATCTAATTTGTCGTTATCTGATATCCGATCCGAATTACTTCGGATATGTAACACCCCCATATACCAAGGTGCCTTACAAGACACCCTTAGCACACAGAAGTGCTACCCTCTCGGCTGTCCGAGGTAGTAAATATCACAACAAGCAATAAAGAAAACAACATTATTTAATCTATGTTTATGTCAATACAAATCTCAAAACATGATCAAACTCCAAATCAATAAAGAAATAAAGTCAAGTATCTAAGACTCCAATGCAAAGTGGAAGTTAGACTCAATAAGTGATCTCATCTTCGATCCCATCAAATCTCTAACGATTACCTGCGATCACCTGCTCACCATCCCTCAATGGATCACAACAGTTTTGTAAAACAGTAAAGGGGTCAGTATTCGCATATACCGACCAATGTACAAGATAAGCACAAGGGAAAGAGAAATCAGAGGTGTAACACCCGGAAATATACCCTATTTTTCTAGAGAAAATATTTTACGGATACTTTTCAGCAAATTTAAGTTTTAATATAGAATTTTATGTTCCGAGTCGAATTTAGAATTTCCGAGTTCGTATTTGGAATTTCCGCGAGATTCCATGAGAATCCTGTTTATGTCGTCTTTGACTTTTCTTGACTTTTAAGTCGTCTTTGACTTTTCTTGACTTTTAAGTCGTCTTTGACTTTTCTTGACTTTTAAGTTGTCTTTGACTTTTCTTGACTTTTAAGTCGTCTTTGACTTTTCTTGACTTTTTAGTCGTCTTTGACTTTTCTTGACTTTTAAGCCGTCTTTGACTTTTTGTTTACTTTTCCGACTCACCCTTTACTTATACTCCCTCCTAACCTTAACCTAATTCATTCTAACACAAACACAAACCAAAACCCTTTCTTCTTCCTCACCATAAACACCAAAAACCTTGCTTCCAATTTTGATCCATCTTTGAATCACCGTATCTCCTTCATTTCTTATTGAAATTCACGTAAGTTCGCCTTATTCTTCCCCTCTTAGCTTCCTCTATCCGTATTGGTAATAAAATTACCGTCTTTCTCGCTTTTTAAATTATCCGTCTTTCTCAAGGTGAATGATATTCATCTTTTATTATCTAATTGTATGTAGGTGGAGACTAGGAAGGTTTAGAAATCGATTAAAGACGCGAAAAGGTAACGGTGAAGGGTTACTCGATATCATTTACGTGTTTTATGTGATTTCTAGGATAGAACCGTATTTAATTATGGTTAGTATGCTTAGGACTGTGTGTTGTTGTTGGTGTTGTTAGTTGTTAATTGATATGAGAATTGGTGATTTGTGATGATAAATGAGGATTTTGTTGTTGATAACATGTTGGAAATTGATCGTCCTTGAATCCCGTGAAGGACGCAGGCTGCGTTGGGGGACGCAGGCTGCGTCGTAGGACGCAGGCTGCGTCGTGGTGACGCAGGCCGCGTCATACACTGCCGACAGAATTTTTCCTGCACTGACCCCTTTTCGTAAAATGATCATATCTCCTTCGTTACTTGCTTGTTTTGGGCGTGTGACATCTCGTTGGAACCGTAAGAGGTTAAGCTATCACCTCCACTTAGAATTTATGCATTCCCATGTACTAGAACTCTAGTTCATGACCGTGTTGAAGTGGCACTTGTCTTTCGTATGCGTTCCAAACAACGTTAGTTTGGAGAGGTATCTATGTTTTTTATTCATTATGCTTCATAAACTTGTTCTAATGCTTATGTATCATGTATTGACTCATGTTTATCATATTAAACTTATATGATTCCCTATTCTCATGTTTTGTGACGGTTTTTGGTATGTTCCCACTTTGAGTCGGTTTTTACAAATGATACGGTTTGAGCACTATTTTGTCTTGTGCTTTGTACTCTCATTCCCTTGGCTACCTTCCCGTTCGTAAGGCTGGAATGTCGGAACGGAGAGGTATCCTACTACTTAATTGCATGTGTAGTGGGCATATGACGACGTTGTTGGGGGTTGAACGCTATGAGTATGATCGCACCCGGCCGTCACATGTTTGTGTACTTGGAGTGGCGTGTTATTGCCCATGTATTGCGTACCGCTTGATAGTTGAGGCTTGTGCCCTCGGTTCCCGCCCTCTTTCTGCTGAAATGGATCTACCGAAATTTAGGGGTAGCGTAATAGGCGTCTAATTGATTGAGCGAGGTCTCTGGATGCCGAACGTCATCGCATGTCGAATCGGAAATGTGCATTCCGGAATACTTCGCCAGCTTTAGAATTATGAGCCGTTTAAGTATCGTTTCCTACAGGAGGGGAATTAGTACTACATATACGAAATGGATGCATCGTGTATGCGTTCTGGAAGTTTTACTCCCGCCGGATGCCCTTATCATACTTGACCATGATACACGATAGCTGTAGGTAGTGCCGTTTACATTTACCGTGGGACGAGCGCTTGTAGTCTTGTGTCGTTATGAATGAGTGTGGCATTTCATTATATATATTCATAGGTCATGACTATGATTCGGACACCGTACATTGTCTTGTTCGCTAGAATGGAATGATAATATGTTGGATTTACTGTGATCATCGCATATGGAACTTGACTGGGTTTGTCGGTCGAGTCTCAATCTATAAATATTCTATACCGCTAACGAGTGAGAGGCAAGCCGCTAGTGAGGTTATTATTCAGGTTGCCTAAGAGTGTCTTCCCGAGTACTTTGAATAACATGATGGATTGATTGCACATATGCTCTTATCATTATTATCGAATTGCTTATCTATTCTTATTGTATCTATCTCACATGTATATCTATATATGCATGATTTACTTTTGTATTTCCTTCTATGTACGTTTAATGTGATATGGCTGGGAGAACCCGGAGTTACTCCCCACTGATTGTGGCGTTCATGTTTTTCATGAATGAACAGGTTGCTTGCATGGATGGCTTTTTGCTTATGCTATTTTGGGTTCGGGTGTGAGCTAGCGGGCGTTGTCCCTGGATGAAACACCTCTAGACGTTGTTTAGCTAGTTGCTAATTACTTTGTCTTTTGTTAACACTTTGAGAGACTACGTCTCTTGTGTATTTTTATTTAGTTTGCAATATTTTGACACTCCTAGTATTTTTCTATTCTGCATGTATAAAGGTTTTTAAAATACCGTATTTTCCGCTATATAATTAACATGCTTGTATGTTTTATATTTCCGCATTCGCGAGGGTTGTCTCAAGAGGGCCACCGCAACGGACACCTCAATAGACTCAAGTAGCCAACCTGCTCTACAAAACCACCTTTTGACCCTGGACCGCAGCCACATGCGTTGATGTTCCATCTCACCGTAGCGAGACAAACCCGGATCATTAATGTGCACATCCCCTACGTGGCGGGATAACCATGGGGGCGAACTCGGGGCGTGATTCGTCTCCCAACAAAATCACCAACCATAGTAACCATAGTAACCAAGTAATCATCGTCAACAATCCCAAACCCAAACTCCATCAACACCGTCATCAATCACATAACAATAACAAATAACATCTTATAAACATCGATTAATAACGCAATACTGAGTAGGGAAACCCTACCTTATAGCAATTCCGATAGCAATCAAGCAGTCAAAAGTATTCCACTAGGAAGTCCCCTCCTATACAAACGTAATCATATAATCAACATACAATTCCCTTCCCCAATTCCTTTAGGGTAATCAACACAACATAATCAATTAAAATCAATTGCAATCAAGACTACTTACCCAGATGATCAATAAACGTAGCAAAATCTTCGATCCGGCACGAGATGATGAAAGGTTTCTTGAGGGATTTAGAGAGGATTTGATATTAGGGTTTTGTGATTAAGAGTGTAAACTGTGTTTTAAAAGAAATAACTCCTCTTAATAGCCTTTAATCATCCGTCCTTTCAAACTACGATTTCCGTCGTACTCGATCGAGTGCGACATTTTACTCGGTCGAGTGCCGATGTCACTCGACCGAGTACACGAGATCAGAGTACCACTAAAATTACCAGCCAACTCTACTTGGTCGAGTAGCCTATACTCAGCCGAGTACACTATTTACTCGGCCGAGTAAGCCCTACTCGACCGAGCCCCCAACACAAGGAAATAGAGGATTACAGGATATCGGACTTCTTTTAGGTCCTCGTATTATTCAATTCGGAAAAAAAAATAAGAAATTCATTACATGTAAGGTTAATTAAGCCAACAAATACCTTATTAAACCAACAAAATTATTAACACTAATTTTAACCCTGTGAATTCGAGAACAATGCACAAGTTTATATACAAAATCGGCAGAAAAATTCTGCTTTACAAGATAAAACAAGATTCCTTACCTAGATTAATGAATAACAAAAAAGAACTAGAACTTGTACATAATTTATATACTACCAATAAATGAAATTTTGACCTTAAATCTCACAAATTTCAGAAATGCTACTGGCTTTATACAATTAATAGTAACAATCAAGTTCGACCAACTTCTACAAATCAAATTTATACAAAGTTGGGATGATGTGGTAAAAGACGAAGCGGAGGTGACTGCAAATCGAGAAAAAAGAAATCGACATTGTTGAATGATTGGAAAATTAGAGAGAGAGAGAGAAAGATATGGGAAAACTTGGTATATTTAGTATCCTCGGCTGCACATTAGTTTTTTAGGGTTCTATGTAAGTCGATGGACTTGAACAATTTTATTTAGGCCCAAAACTTACAAGGTTTAGTATGAAAATTTGAAAGACCAATAGTTTTTTGGATTGGATCGGATATCCGAAAATTTCAAGTTGATATCCGAATGCGATACGATATCCGAAAATTTCGTATATCCGAAACCATTTTTCGAATCGGATTCGGACCGGATATCGGACCGGATCTCAGATCGGTTCGGATAATCGGATTTTTTGCTCAGCTCTAATTAATCCAACTTAAACCCCTCCTTCTCATATTAACTCAAGCTACCATTTAACTCAGAAAAAAACTTAACTACTACGTCATTTAACTTGTACTAATCGCGTCCCATATTTGATCTGCTAGAACCGGTTGCCCAACAGGTCATGATGGGGGACACTTCTTTTCTATTTTTTTATTCTTCCTTTCTCATTTCTCCATGGTTTTTATTGAACCATATAGCTATGTGATTATGTTTTGATAATAACAAGTATGTTTGTATAATGTATATGCTTGTGCTTGTAATCGTTTGTTTAATCTTGGTTAGATTAAGCTCGGTCTGGCACTTGAAGTTATAGCTAGTTTGACTATACCCTTGATGATTTGTGAAGCAAAGGTGAAGCAAGGTTATAGGTCATTGTACTATAACTTTGGAACTACTGAAGTAAAGTTATTGGTGTTTCTACTATAACTTTGGTGTTTATCAAGCTCAAGATCAAAGACGAAGTCTTAAAGAAGCTTTTGGATCTCAAGATGAAGAGCTCGTGATTTAAACGAAGTGATGATCAACATACTGAAAATCTCAAGGAAGATTTTGTAGTATAAATCGTCGTCCAATAATGGTAATTTTAATATTAAAACTATATAACCTTACTCGCCAAGCTCAAAGTTATAGGTGAAGCTACTATAACTTTGGAGCTGCGAGGTACAGTGCAGCAGTTTTTCAAAACGGTTTATTTTAATAAAGTTTTAAATAATCTTTTTAACGAAAAGTATTTATATTAGATTAAGGTTTAAAATTATTCAGTTTGAATAGTATTATGAATTCTCTATTGACTTATAAAACAACTTATGAGTTGTCATGCTATCTAGGGTTTTCATACATGTTCAAACCTAAACCTTAATCTATCCTACTTGAGTCGTGATGGACCATGGTTTCACGTGAGTAAGGCTTATGGACCGTGTCTCTCGTGACTAGTCTTTAGGTTCAATTAGGGTTTAAGTACGATGTAAATCTAATATCTTTCTTGTCACATAAGGGAGGCACATGGTTTACTAAGGTTTTAAATTTAACCTAATATCTTTCTTGTTGCTCAAGGGAGGCCACGACTAAGCTATGGTTTTTATTTAAAAAAACCTAGTTTGCTTCTCTAATATAAATACTCAAGTACTTCATGCATTTAAAACTACGGTTTTCAAGCATAACGAATGAACTTCGGAACCTTATGACAGCACGGTTTTTTTTTGTTGCATCTACCAATGGCACTACCTATGAAAAGGATGTTGCAAAACGAACATTATGACAGCACGGTTTTCAAGCATAACGAATGAACTTCGGAACCTTGGGAGAAAATTCGAGTCAGAGGACATTGTAAGCAAAGTCCTTAGGAGTCTCTCTAAGAGATGGACATCCAAGGTGACTGTGATTGAGGAAGCTAGAGATCTCACTCTTTTAACCTACCAAAAGCTTATAGGCTTACTCATGGCACACGAACATCAAGTGAATAAGCTTGATGAGAAATATAGCAAAGGAAAGAGTGTAGCTTTGCAAGCCAGTGATGGTGAATCTGATTTTGAAGATGAGATCGTCTTATTTGCAAAACGTTTTAAAAAGAACCTTTTCAAAGGAAGACAATCAAAATTCAATAAGAAATCCTTCAACAAAAAGCCAACTGATTCAAGACTATTATTCACCAATAGAGGATGCTTTAACTGTGCCGAGACAGAGCATATGATCAAGCACTGCCCCACATGGAAGACGATAAAAGATAAAGCGAAAAGGGACAAGACTAAGAAGGAAATCAAGCAAGTTATGCTAGCATTATGCTGGGGAAAACTCGACATTGAAGATGACGAATAATCCAAAGATGAAGACGTCACAAATCTATGTCTGAGCAACATTAGTCTTGACCTAATTAATGACAGTGATGATGAGTGCAGAACCTCGAGATCAAAATTATGCCTGCTAGGAGAATCCGGCTCGGAAAGTGTAAGTGACGAGGTAATATTTATTCGTCTTAACAAGCAAGTTAAAAAATTACCTAAGAATGCTATGATAGATTACTTTGAACAAACCCTTGATCAATGTCATGAACAAAGTCTTGAAATAAACGATTTGAAAGAGCAAATCCTTGACATTGCCAAAGAGAATCCACAACAATAAAGTTTAATTCTAAGGTTATGGCTAATTCAGCCACAACTTCTGAATTCACGAATGCTGAGAAAAAAGCTCTTGAGTCTAAAGTTATAGCTAATGAAGCTATAACCTTAGTGTTAACTCAATTTAAAACATCTTGAGGCCAAGGTTATAGCTAATGAAGCTATAACCTTAGAGTTGAGAAAAGCCAATGAACTTCTTAAGACCGATATAAAACTAAGGATATTAAAATCTCAGATCAAAAGAAAGAAATTGACTCTTCATCTCAGCAACTAAAGGAAACTAAAACTCAAATAACGGAGATTAAGAGACGACACTAAGAAATCTGACAATAATATAGAGACTTATCATTCTGAATGTCATAAAGAAATCAATTCTCTAAAAGAACTACTTTTTCATGCTAGGAAGGTTCATGAAAAATGGGAAGGTAGCACAACTGTGTTCAATTTTCTAACTCAGCAATCTGACAATAATTTGAAAATGGGTTTAGGTCATGAATTTTATGGCCGTAGGGATGACTCTTAATGCAAAACTACCCCTCTTGAACGAGATTTCAGGAAAAGGAAATATGCTAATCTACCTGAGTACTTAATTTGCAATTAATGTGGTCATACGGGTCATCTTATAGAAAATTGTGTCAAACACACAAAGGAAATAAATAAGAATGTAAATTTTGTCAAAGCCTCTAACACACAAGAGGAAGAGGATATATGTTTCAATCATGAACCCGTTACAGAAGAAATTAGGAACAATGAATACCGATGTTTCTATGACATGAGCTTTGCTTATGAAAAGAGGACTAACACACCTAAGGAAATACAACATCACAAGAGGCAACAATTTCAGCAACTTAGACAACACCAAAAGACCAAAACATCTCCAAATAGACTCAACCCTAAGATGAAGATTATAAGACAAGTTTGGGTTAGAAAAGATATGATATTTTGGGTAACTAACACCAAAGGACTCAACCTTGCTTGGGTAACTAAGAAATGTATCTAAATTATCTTGCAAGTAGTCGTGAAAGAAAACAATTTATGGTACCTTGATAGTGGTTGCTCAAGGCAGATGTGTTCAAGTAAGTGTCCTCGACAATAGTGCATTTATATAATAAATTTCAATTGGAATATACGTGGCATGATTAGAATATTTTGATACTCCACGTCAGTTGATTAACGTAAATCGGTAACGCTCAGCTGACTAGAGTTTGAAGTTATTGTCGTATGACGGCGGTGATCAACTGATCCCTTTAGGTCACACCTATAGGATGAGACCAAAATAGAATACTAATTATTTGTATACGATACAGTTTAATTAGGGCATCACATATATTTTATTTGTACGTTTAGTTACGAGAGTTATTTATTGGAAATTGAGTTTATTAGTCAAATATACGATTAAATAAGATTTAATTTAGTGATTAATCGTTAATTCATTAAATTAGTTGAGGTTATGCATATATTTCGAGGTAGAGGTAATTAGTTAATTATATTTACAAAGAGTTGTAAAATAAATTAACTGGGCATTGTGGGACCCATTATATATTGATATAATGGTAAAATATCAATTAAAAGTTGAGTGTATATTGATTATTAATTTGAGTCATATAATTGTTATATGATCAAATTAACACTTAATTATATAAGATGATTAAGCATATGATTATATGTATTTGTGGGACAAATATCAAAAATCAAAATGGACTACATTTTACCATGTGGACCGAAATTGTAGTGGAAAAACACAATGATGATTGTTCATTTCTTGAATCACACTACAACATATTGATTATGACAAGTTATGACATGAACATGATTATAATCAATCCCACACACTACCTATTTGCATGAGAATAAAAATAAGCAAAACAAAGCTCATTTTGAGCTTGTGCCATCCGGCCATATGGCCTATATATTGAACAAAAGTTGTTCAATTTTGAATGCTTACTTCACTTGCTTATTTCTTACTTCTATCACTAAAATCAACTTCTCTCTAAACACTCTTATACACTAATATTCTCTATATATTACTACTGTAGTAATACAACAATATTATTAGTATTATTTCTTACTTATTATCTAGTTAATAATAAGCTAAGATTATTTGGGTTGATTCTTGGGTTCAACAAGAAGGAGACCTTCTAGTTTGGAGGTTGGTTTATGGAGGATCATCCACTAATTCCATGCTCAAGAACAATAAGAAGGAGTTCTTATTGTGCCCATATTGAACCGAAAATTTCCAATGTAAGGATGTTTTCGTATTATCTTTTCTTTTTAGCTTTTATAT
This sequence comes from Heliosperma pusillum, assembly GCA_022085475.1. Classification (NCBI taxonomy): domain Eukaryota; kingdom Viridiplantae; phylum Streptophyta; class Magnoliopsida; order Caryophyllales; family Caryophyllaceae; genus Heliosperma; species Heliosperma pusillum. The sequence continues at coordinate 15,663 of JAIUZE010066604.1, read as the reverse complement.
TTGCATGCATGATAACTAGATCCTAAATCATTAAGTTAATGTAATTTAATGAACTAATTAGAGGAGTCTAATTAGAGGTCTAGGACTTTCATGTGGTATCAGAGCTCAATTGTTACATGCATATTGCATGATAGTTGATTACATCCTTACAACGTTGAAAAGTGGCAGGGGCATTACATAACCCAAAAGGCATTCTTCGGTAAGCAAAGACACCATAAGGGCATATGCAGGTAGTCTTTTCCTGATCGTCAGGATGAATGGGGATTTGAAAGAATCTCGAGTAGCCGTTTAGATAGCAAAAATATTTATGACACGCTAGATGCTCTAACTTTTGGTCAATATAGGGAAGAGGGAAGTGGTCTTTCCTAGTAGCTACATTCAGCTTCCTATAATCAATACACATCCTCCACCCTGTCACTAGTCTAGTAGATATAAGCTCGTTTTTGTCATTAGTGACGACCGTAGTCTCTCCCTTCTTAGGGACTACCTGAACATGACTGGCCCACTTTGAGTCAGAAATAGCATATATGATCTCTGCATCTAACAATTTCTGCACCTCTTTTCTAACTACCTCTTGCATAGTGGGGTTTAAACGACGCTGACCCTGCCTACAAGGTTTATGGTCTTCTTCTAAGTGGATACGGTGCATACAAAAGTCAGGATTAATACCTTGTAAATCGTCAATGCTATAACCTATAGCCTTCTTGTGTCTTTTTAAAACTACCAACAAATCAGTAAGTTGGTTTTTAGATAGGTTAGCACTGACAATTACAAGATTCATCTCATGGGAATCAAGAAAAACATATTTAAGATTAGAGGGGAGGGGTTTAAGTTCAGGTTTCTTTACCTCGGTAACCTTAGGGGGGTTACCTAAGCTATACACCTTCTGTAACTTGCAGTCCTCTCCTGTCAGCAGTTTTTCCATCTCAACTACATCCTTACTCCGTGAGCTTCCAACTTCAGCAGTGCTGTAAATTAAGGCGATCTCCAGAGGATCCCTATTCAAACACAAAGAAAGACAGTCATGAACATTCAAATCCACAATATCGACTATATGACATGTCTCTTCTAGCATGGGGTGTTTCATTGCATTATCTAAATTGAAAGTGATAGTGTCATCCCCCACTGTTAATGTAAGTCTCACATTCTTAACATCTATAACCGCCCCCACAGTATGGCGGAATGGTCGTCCCAAGATGATAGGAATTTGGGTGTCTTCAGCCATATCTAATACGACGAAGTCAACAGGTATGAAAAACTTCCCTACTCTAACCGGTACGTCTTCTAAAATTCTCAAAGGGTGTTTAATAGAACGGTCGGCCATTTGTAAGGTCATGGTTGTAACAGTAAGTTGACCCATATTTAGCTTTTTACATATAGAAAATGGCATTACACTAACACTAGCCCCTAAATCACAAAGGGCTTTATCAATAGCTAAGCATCATATATTACAAGGAATAGAAAAACTCCCTGGATCCTTTAGCTTAGGTGGTGATCTGGATAGTAACACAACACTGCATTCCTCAGTAAATGCAACCGTCTCTACTTCATTAAAGGACCGCTTCCTTGTCAATATGTCCTTCATAAACTTTGCATAAGCCAGAACTTGAGTGATCAACTCAACAAATGGTACACTCACTTGCAAATTCTTGACCACTTCCATAAAACTTCCAAACTGTTTATCGAGCTTGGATTTATGTTGGCGGTGAGGAAAAGGAAGTGTAATGGCGATTGACTCGGCTTCTTTTCCTTTTGAAGGTGAAGTAGGGGACTTGTAAGTTTGATCAGGGGTTGCTCGATCGAGCAAGGGGTTGCTCGATCAAGCAAGGGGGTTGCTCGATCGAGCAAGGGGTTTGCTCGATCGAGTTTGTCAACACAGGATTTTTTAGGAACCCCTCGAGCAAAATTGTCGGATTTTTCCTGGGTTGCTCGATCGAGCACAGGGGTGTTGCTCGATCGAGCAACCTCCTTTTCAGCCATTTTTTCGCTTTTTTTCAAATCTTGACGAGCAACTTCCATACTTTCATCGTTCTCATCCCCTTTCATTTCCGGGCCTTTGTAATGGGTCCCACTCCTCAAGGTAATAGCTTTGGCTTGTTCATGTGGAGGGTGTCCTTGAGGAGGAATATTACCTGGTTGTTTGTGTGGATGTTGAATTGCCAATTGGGCAATTTGAGTATCCACTATCTTGTTATGTGCGAGCAGTTGAGAGATCTGAGCATCTTGCTTTTGTTGTATCATGAGACTTTGCTGCAACATGGATTTCAATTCTGCCATATCATTACTTGGAGGTGGTGGAGGTGGAGCTTGTTGAAAGTTTTAGCCTCGTTGATTTGAACGGTTATAGTTACCTTGGGAATTTCGATTTTGAGGAATCACATAAGAGGAACCTTGTTGCTGAGGTGGTGGCGGGGTAGGATTAAGAACATTCTAACTTTGGTAGGAGAAATTTGGATGCTCTCTTGTCCTTTCATAATAAACGTTAGAGTACGGTGTACCTTGCTTAAAGGATTGAAAGACAAGTAGTTGTTCAACCGTACTCATAAACTCTACTGCATTATGCCCCATAGTACCACATCTTTCACAGGTTGGATCTTGTTGAACCATGTCATGAACCGTTTGTTTATTTTCCAGAGATTTTGAAGTTTGTAATTCGACAATTTTAGCAGTTAATGCCTCCAACTGATCTGGTACGGCATTGTCCGAACCTCCTCGCCTCGCATTACCCCTGGGATTTCCATACTCAGCAGTGTGAGTAGCTATCTCATCAATCAACTTCCAAGCATTAGCATCGGTAGTGTTATTTTGGAATCTTCCATTGGCAGAAGAATCTAGCAATGCTCTCTCATCATCATATAACCCGTTGTAAAACTGGTTGCGTAGGAACCAAGTATCAAAACCATGATGTGGAATAGATTTGACAAGCTTCTTGAAGAGAACCCATGCCTCATTAAAGTTCTCAGTGGGACTTTGTTTGAAACTTGTGATTTGACTTCGGATGGCGTTGGTTTTCTATGGCCGGAAATATCTTTTGTAGAATGCAAGAGCCAGAGAATTCTAATCAGGAATGCCAAGTGCATCCACATCTAACTCACTCAACCAATCTTCTGCCCCGTCTTGTAGCGAAAAAGGGAATAACACCAACTTGATCTGATCTTTTGTTACCCCACTCGTTAAAGGAATAGAGTAACAATAATTGGTGAATTTCTCCATATGCTTAGCAGGATCCTCAGTGGGGCTTCCTCCAAACATGTTTCGCTCCACCAAAGAGATATAAGATGGACGAATCTCAAAGGTGTCATTGCCCGTAGTAGGGAGTTTGAATCCATTAGGAATAGATGCAACGGTTGGCTCCGAATGGCTGGCTAAAGTAGGCATGGTTGTAGTGGTGGAAGAAATATGTGTATCCTCTTCTAAGGGTGGTTTTTCTGTGACAAATTCGGCGTAAACTGTGTCAAGCGTACTCAAGTCTTTCGCTTCTTAAATTTCCTTCCAAAAGTTTCGTCTAACTCGGAGAGTCCTTTCTGGTTCGGAATAGTAGGGTACGAGATCGGACCTGGAACACCTGGGCATAAACAAACACTAAAGAAAAGGATAAGAACGGTGTCAAGGAACTTAGGTTCCCTGAGACGAAGAAAAAGACAAACTAAGTAGAAAGAAACAGAAAACTGTTGCCTCCCCGGCAACGGCGCCAAATTTGATAAGGGTAAAGTCGCGTCACCTTAATCAAAGTAATCCTAATTCACTACTAATTAATAGTGAGTGGTAAGCAAGGTATCGAATCCACAAGAACGCGGTAGTATTCTAATCTGTTAAACTAGGTTTGTCTCTTAAGTTACAATTTCAGGGTTTAAGATTGGTATTTCTAAACTAATAGCAAACAATAACAATAAAAGGTTAAAAACAATAAGATTAAAAGTCAAGGGTCTCAGGTTCACTAGGATTATTGTTCAGGGGTAAAGATGTAATCAACTATCATGCAATAAAGTTATCTAAAGTCAAGGGTCTCATGTTCACTAGGATTAATGTTTTTTCCTCTAATCAAACAGAATTTGAGGTCAAATTCTTTTGAACCATGGGTGGTTGTAGCAGGGGCTAGGGGTAAGGGTTTTTCATTTTACATGCCAAAAGAACATTCCATGAGACTATGCAAAGCAATGACAAAGTTGGGTGAAATTCAAGAGGAAAATGAAACAAATTCATGAAAGCAAGCTAAGAACTCAACTTTAGGAAACCTGAATTGATCCCAGAGTATCAAAAAAATTGGGCAAATTTCAAACGCTCATATCTTGAGTTCTACAAGGTGAAATGTTTTGTTCTAAACATGAATAGATTCTTAATGAAGTCATATTTCATATGGCTTTGGAATCATCAAGTTTTATCGAGTATATTTCTCACAGGAGAGCTTCAAAGACTGTAATGCAGGAATGCTGCTCAGTTTTTTCAGAAATGAGCTGTCAGCACTAAAACGTGGATAACTCTATATTGGATGGATATTTTTGGTTAATTCTTGGAGATGAAATATAACTTAATTATATTTCATTTGAGTTATCATGGGAATTTTTATTCAATCTGAGTTTGGAGTTATGATTTTTTGAAGTTCATGCTGCTGTACAGGAAAACTGCAGAACATTCAGAATTGACCTGTTGTTACTCAAACCCAAATATCTGGAACTCTAGGGCACTTATAGGGTTGATTTATTATGGAGGTGAAAGCTAACACCTTTATCTTTCATTTCAATCATCATGGGCATTATTAATCCATCTGAGCTGGGAGATATGATTTTTCAAAGTTCATGTTGCTGTACAGGAAGAGTGATGAGCATTCACTTCTGACCCGTACTTACTCAAGGGCTCATAACAGAATATCCCAGACCTTTTTTTGGATGCTTCTAATTGGAGGTTATAGCTAACTCATCTAGTTTCCTTTTGGATACTCATGGTCCTTCTAAGTCTAACTGAGCATAAAGTTATGGCATCTGCAAGACAGGGCTGAATAATGCCCATTATGCTGAACATTTCAGAATGACGTGAACTTACTCAAGGCCCCATAACTGAAGATCCAAGACATTTTTTGTGTGATTCCAACTGGAGGAGGAAGATAACTTATCTAGCTTCAATTTTGATACTCATGGGTCTCCTAATTCAATATGTGCAGGAAATAAGAGCATCTGCAAGATGCCCCTGAAGTCTGAAATGCCGCTGCATAGTTATCAGTGACCAGCTAGTACTCAAACCTCTATATCTAGAGTTCAAGACCTCATTTAGGGTTGATTATTTTTTGATATGAAAGCTAACATCTCTAGATTTATAATGTGATATCATGGGCACTATAAATCATCATGAGAAAAGAGTTATCAATGCTGCAAGTCATGCAAAGTTCCTGAATGTTATGCATGGGGGCTGTTTTGCATTTGTATGCAGCCAGGGCCTTCCTGTCCATTTTTCTTGGCTTGAAAGGCACGTCCAATGATATACATTGGTCCCTAAATGATCCTAAGCATGTGATAATATTATGCCAGCAAAGAAGACCTTTTGAATTTATAAAGAACAGCTCACATGTGAAGGGAACACAAGGAAAGTGACAGTTTGTCCTTATCTCCTCTTGTCTCCTCTTTTTTGAATTCCTTTGCAAATGTAGCCATGGGCCACAAAATAAGACAAGGAAACAACTATTTTATGTCCCAAGTAGTCGAAATCAGTCTTTTTAATTTATTTGTATTATTTCTCTTTTGAATTTCACCCTTAGATTAAAGTAGATAAAATCAAGAGCTAGATTGCTTCTTAGGGTTGAGTAGTTGAACTTTGTAATGCTCTATATAAAGGGCCATTCTCCTTATAACAAATCAGATTATGTGGAATGAAAAAAGATTAGATTTCTCTCCAAAAAAATATAAAAACTCGTGCCAAGGCTGTAGTTTGTTCAAGGACTGGAATTTAGCTTGTGCTAAGCTGTAGCTAAATGTCCAATGTCTTTTTGCAAGGGTAATTTAATATGTGCTAAGCTGTGATTAGATTAAAACTACTGTTTAGTGAGTCTTAATTCATCTTGTTGTAGATACCTCGAATCTACACCTTCTGCCAACCACCCAATGATGATTGGGCCGCATGTTGTTATAGCGGAACGATGTATGACAATTCGTATGTTTATCGTCAAGTGACAGCTCAAAGAGTTGTGTCTACCCCTTGCTCGTTATCTACGTACTGTTACGGTCATTTTGACAGTCATTAGAGTCATTTTGGAGTCCGGGTCAAAAACCGCTTCATTTTCTATAAACCGTTTTGTAAAACCGTGTCTGAACGCACGAGAATATTCCGGATATTTCAAAACTTATTCTTTCTCGGTTAAAGTATATACATATTTTATTTAGAAAAGAATTCGAAATCTACTTCAATTCCCATAAAGAAACGCGGAAATCTTTCTTTCAATGTAGGAAACTGCTTGGGAAACGACGTGCGCCTCTTCCAAGAGTCGCTGTCCCTGCTGCGCCTCTTCCCCAGCCCGTTTTACCTGTTTCCGGAATATTTTCTAGAATCTTTCTGTGTTCGAGTTATTCCATAACTCTTCGAATTTCTCCCTATATAAGGAGAGGTTCGTGCACATTTCAAAGCTACGCGAGTGTTCCGCCCCTTTTTTCTCTCTCTTTGCATTCTAGACCTAGCTCTAAGCATTTTGACAACTACGTGCTTGATCAATCGACCACAAAAGCTCAGATTCTTCTAGGTACCTGTCACGTTATTGCATTGACCTACCAATTTGACCTACTCAACAATAATAAATTTTCATCAACTTAATTAATCGATAGTTCCTCTTGCGAGGGCACTTTCTTTACATTCGAGTTGAGCTGTCGCTAAATCGATAACTTTAGTTCATGTAATTATGAGGGTGTTTAATCCCATCTTTTTCTTTTGTACTTTATTTTATTTAATGTAAGATTCATGTAAGATTTAAGTCAAAATTATTTTCAAACCTTTTCTTTAGTCTTTCTTTATTTAGTTTGTTTGACTTAAATCCCTAATAGTCGATATTAGTGGGTTTTAGTCATCTATCAATTTGTGTTTTTAGAGGTTAGATTCGTCTATATTTAGTCTCTTGATTCGTCTATATTTAGTCTCTAGATTCGTCTTTGATATAATTGATATGACCTAAATCACTTCAATCCGACTTGTAGATCATTAATAAACCGTAAATCACCTACGAACATTAATTGGTTGCGATTCTGGCTTCACAGGCAGAACCCAACTCAGGAACAGACGCACAGAGTGCTGCGCCTCTTCCAGAAGACGCACCTCCTACTGCGTCTCTTCCGGGTTGGTTTCTGTCTCTGAATTTCCTGGCTCGCTTTGACATAGTTTAATTAGTTAATTAAATGACTAATATTCGTATTATCACTGCTAATCTGATTCGTCTTAGTTTTATTAATTATTTTCTTTCTTTCCATTAATATTTCAAACATACTTCCGACATAGATCTTATATTCGTGGTTATCAATTGTATTATTTCTTTTATAGTTATATTTAATCATTGTATTGGATTATTCTTTGTGTGACTTAATTGCTTTCTCACATGCAATCAATCCTAAATCCCAATTCAACATAATTAATTGCTAAATTACATGTCAACTGACATAGTCTAAGCTCATATGCTAGGATTAAATTGTGGATGTTGTATATCATGAATATAACCGGCAACACATTGATAAAAGAAGACTTTCCCTAATAATTAGTAGAGGCTGCTTCTGAGGCGGGCGTGATTAGGTGTTCGATCAAAAGAACTTCCTAATACGTACCCTCACCCCTTCCTCCAGATCTCTATGAACATCCATATTCATTGGCATCCACGAGAGTTATTCTAGACATAGAATGCTAAGGGTAACGAGTTCTTAGTGTTCATGCCATTCTTTTCTGTCTTGACATGACATAAAGTATTCGAACGGTTCCAACTTCCCACAAAAGTTGGTGACAACTCCACAAATGCGTGTTTTCACGCTTTTCCCTTGTTTCTCCAAACCGTGGTACCCCGTGCACCACAATTTTTGGAAAGGATCGCGAAACTCGTGTATCACAGTTTGGCGACTCCGCTGGGGATTATACACTTACGTGTTAACCAGGGTGAAACTTGAACGAGGTTATGGAATTGTATGTATGAGACAGTTATCGGTTTTCATTACTTGACCTTCGTGGGTCGTCTTATTCGGCTTTCCTACGCCTAACCCAACCCTTTCGACCAATCGTCCTGTCTTACGTCAACCATACCGCGGTGTATACTCATGTTAGCACCAAGGGCTTTCACTACTCGGACGAATGAACTAGGAACCGGCCTTACTCATGTTTGGCGCGGACCTCCCCACAGACCTTGGGTTTGATTGCTTGGTATGGCAATCCACTCTTTAAGTATGTATAACCCTTATGAGATCACCATCTTTGTAAATAAACCATGGCAATATTTTCAAAACCAAAATCTTTTTAAACTTGTAAATCATTTTTAAAGGTGGCCTAAAGTAGCGCAAAATGAGTCGAATATCTGTCAAAGTGTCTAGTCAAAAATCATTTTTTTCCACTAAGACGAGAAATCAAGAGAGATCTAAAGGAATTTTGATTCCTAAAGACTAGACAAAACTAATTGCAAGAAAAATCACAAAAAAAAGGAAAACTAAACCGTGCTCCCCGGCAACTGCGCCAAAATTTGATCGGGCCTGTCGCAAGCCCTGGTCAAAGATAATTACCCAGACTAGGCTAACAACAAATTAATATAGTTAGGTAAGCAGGGGTCGATCCACGGGGAGATGGTGTTTCCTATGGATTGTGAGATACTTGCAATTGGATTTTGTCTAAACGAGTATCTGGGTTTTGGGGTTTTGGATTCTAAATTAATAAAAAGCATAAACAAAATAAAAACAAGATAAAAACATATCAAAATGAAAAGAATGAAATAAATTACGAATTAACAATGATATAAAAGATCTAGGGAAATAGGTTCACACATGTAGGTTAACATATTGACGAAATTGGATTTAGAACATGCAAATAATTCATTGTGAGATCGTAAGAATGTTGTGTTCATTACAATCGTAGTCCAGATGGTCTAGCAGGCTTTTAGGCGATTTACTAGGTCTGATCTACCATGTCATGCTTTGTCTATTCAATTCACGTATTTCTACCTTGGAAAAGAATTCCATTTTAGTCAATGACTTTGGCCAGAAATCGTTAACCATCATTACAATCCAAACATGCATAGACACAACGTTTTAAAGGCACAATTTCTTTATCCAATTTTCATCTTTTAATTAACCTAACATGACTACCCTACACCCTAGAAAGGTGACTAATTACTCATGGTATTTAGATCTAGGTTGGTTTTAACAATTAAAACTAGGCTAGACATGTTTATTTGTACATGGCAAGTATGATTAAAAGGCAAGTATGATTAAAAGGCATCCACGGGATAAGACGTTTCCCTGAACGCATACACGATGCTACATTTCGTATATGTAGACTAATTTCCTCCTGGTAGGACGACGATAATAATACGGTCCTAGTCTAAACCTGGCCAGACTCTCGGGATAAGACGTTTCCCGATTCGACATGTGGTAAGACGTTCCACATCCAACACTCGGTCAATCATAGACGCCGAGTACCCCAAATTCGGTCAACCTTCACGAAAGAGGCGGAAAAGAGCACAAGCCTCATAACAAGCGGTACGCTACATGCAAATAACACCACCTCGCAAGTACACAACATTTGACGGCCGGTCGATCAACGCAATGCGTTCAACTCCCAACAACGTCGTCGTATGCCCACTACAACAATGCAATTAAGCAGTAGGATACCCTCTCCGTTCCGACATTCCAGCCTTACGAACGGGAAGGTAGCCAAGGGAATGAGAGTACAAAGCACAAGACAAAATAGTGCTCAAACCTTATCATTTGTAAAAACCGACTCAAAGTGGGAACATACCAAAAACCGTCACAAAACATGAGAATAGGGAATCATATAAGTTTAAATATGATAACATGAGTCAATACATGATAAATAAGCATTAGAACAAGTTTACGAAGCATAATGAATAAAAACATAGATCACCTCTCCAAAACAACGTTGTTTGGAAACCAACGAAAACAAGGGTCCACTTCAAACGGTCATAACTAGAGTTCTAAACATGCAAACGCAGAAATTCCAAATGGAGGTGATAGCTTAACCTCTTATGATTTCAACGAGATGTCACACGCCCAAAACAAGCAAGTAACGAAGGAGATATGATCATTTTACGAAAAGGGGTCAGTGCAGGAAAATTTCTGTTGGCAGCGTATGACGCAGCCTGCGTCACCACGACGCAGCCTGCGTCCTACGACGCAGCCTGCGTCCCCCAACGCAGCCTGCGTCCTTCACGGGATTCAAAGACGATCAAAAATCAACATGTTATCAACAACAAAATCCTCATTTATCATCACAAATCATCAATTCTCATATCAATTAACAACTAACAACATTCAACAACAACAACACAAGTCCTAAGCATACTAACCATAATCTAAATACGATTACTAGCCTAGAAAACACATAAAACACGTAAATGATATCGAGTAACCCTTCACCGTTACCTTTTCGCGTCTTTAAACGTTTTCTAAACCTTCCTAGTCTCCACCTACATACAATTAGATAATAAAAGATGAATATCATTCACCTTGAGAAAGACGGATAATTTAAAAAGCGAGAAAGACGGTAATTTTATTACCAATACGGATAGAGGAAGCTAAGAGGGGAAGAATAAGACGAACTTACATGAATTCGAGCGAGAAATGAAGACGTAGAGATGATTCGAAGATGGATCAAAAATGGAGGCAAGGTTTTATGGTGTTTCTTAGTGATGAAGAAAGAAATAAATGAGTTGTGTTTGTGAGGAATGAATTAGGTTAGGGTTTGAGGGAGTATATGAAGGAGAAAGTCAACGAAAGTCAAAGACGGCTCAAAAGTCAAGAAAAAGTCAAAGACGACTTAAGACGGGTTTTACTTAAAAACTCGCGGAAATTCCAAATACGAACTCGGAAATTCTAAATTCGACTCGGAAAATAAAAATCTAAATTAAAACTTAAATTTGCTGAAAAGTATCCGTAAAATATTTTCACTAGAAAAATAGGGTACATTTCCGGGTGTTACAGTGAATCGAACCTACTTCCTTACTAAATTGGGATTCATGAGTTCTACTATTTGTTAAGGCTATGTCTCAATTAAAAAATAGAGGTCAAGTTAATTTATATTATCTATCTCCTTTTAAGTGAACTAAATAGGTGAACTATCGATAATTGTAATTGACGCGGTCGATTGACTCGATAAAATGCATGTGTTGTTTATATTGCGATTTGGCATGCATGTAACATATAAATAAAATGCAAGCATAAAAATAATTCCTAGTATGGCCTTCCTATAAATAGAAAATCAAATAAACTATTTACAATCTCGGAAACCAACTCCTTTGGTCCCTTGAACTTCATGTGCACGCCTCCCTAGGACATCGTCTTTTTCGAAACACCTTTCCGAATGGCTCCGTCTTTAGGAAACTCCGGAATTCCAAATGATATAATAAAATTACAAGGCTTTTCTACTATACATTTTCAAAATAAAATGAAATAATACAATAAAAGTGATACGAGATCACATTAAATTACAACCGAATCAATATTCCCATACATTTCGGGTAATATAGATTTAAACTAAGGCCATACTAAGACAAATTACATAGTTCAAAAATTACATTAATCAAAATAACATTCATTCATTCAAAATGAAACATAATTATATGTAAACTCATGAAATATTAATGTGCCAAATTGCCCTAATAACCTTATATCGTATATAAACCCGGTTTTATGGAAATACATGATAATAACCAATTAAAATCACAAATTAATACTTAAATCAAATTTAATTCCAAGTTAATTACCCTAACTGTTTTAGGACTCAAAAATTAGTCTCCACTAATTATTTGCGATAATTCAACTCGGTTTTGCATTATTGCTCGGTTTTGACCCTTATTAACATAACTTTTATGTAATAATTGCAAATTAAATTACAATAATTCATAAATTTGAAAATTAAATTTTTTTTGAAAATTCTGGAACATTTCCAAGAACATCTTCATGTCAAAATTTTGGTTAAAATTTTTCGAATCATTTTAGAGAAAAATATAGTTGCTATTAATCGATTTGATCAAATAAAATACTAAAATCATACGAAAATAAATCTAATTAATTTTAAAATTATACATCTGATATTTAAAATATTTATGCAATATATTATAATTTTCTCATGCCAAAAATTCATTTTAGCTATTTATGCCGAAATAATCACTATTTATGCCTTTTTAACTATTACAAATCATAAATAATGTAAAATAAATCATATTTATCTCGTATGTTATATACAGTAGTTAAATATGCATGCGATATCATACTAAAATTTCATGGCCAGATTCTAAGTTTAACTATTTTTAGTCATAAAATGTTCATTTTACTCATTAAAATGTGTTTATTTAACCAAAAATCATTAAATAAAGCAATAATCTTTTATAAATCATCAAAATGACCTATACTCATTATAGGACCAGGAGGTATAACATGCTTAAAAATTTCGTGACTTTATCATATAAATCATTAATTTTCTAGTTTTATTTTGTTACTTTAACTTGTGAAAACTTTGTAAAACCGATTGTTAGGTTCTTATACGTACACTTAAGACATTTCTTAAGTAATACTAATTAACTCTTTAATTAGTTTATGCAAGATCTAGTTACATGCTAATAAAATAAAGAAGATGAAGAGAAGAACGGTTTCCTCACATTGCTTGTGTCGAATATGGGCACAAGGAAAGGACTCCTTCCTCTACTTGTTCTTGAGCTAATAGATCTAGGGATGAACTTACTAAGTCCTAAGTGTAGAGACACTCCTCTTGGATGCACCTAGACTATACCAAATCGTCTCCTTATCACACAATGCTAGATGTGATAAGAAGTCTCCTTTACCTTATTATCACTCCTACAAATAGTAATATAACTTGGTGTGTGTATGTATGAGAATGTAGTAAGAACAACTTGTTTGTGCTTATTTTCTAGTGAGATAAATTAATCATCAAACACAGATAACATTTTATGTGAAGTAAAGAAGAGAACTTATTCTCTTCTCTTTGCACTTGGGCACGCCGAGTTTGGGAGATGGGAGGGGACAAGCATGGTTGCTTTCTCCCTTACCCATGTAGCTAGTGTAGGCTTATGTTAGTTAGGGTATTAAACATGTCTTAGAATTAAATCTCAAGGCATGATCATACTAACCTACAACCACCCAAAAACCGGTTATATGATAAGTGAATATTTGTATGCTTTTAACCCCCAATTTAGCTCGGTTTTGTATGTCATTTGTGCTTTGTTAAGCCACTTTATGAGCTAATATCGTCTTCTAGGCGAATTCCTATGTTCTAACCTGTTTTGTAGGGAAAGTGACGTTTCTACGCCCTTTTTCTATATTCCCGAGCATTTGCCTAGAACCCGACGATTTGAAGAAGCAAGCTTGACCAAGTGAAAGTCATTTCAAGAAGGTTCACTAATTCGAAAGAGAGAAGAAGCAAAAACAGTTTCGTATTTGTCGGAAGATCAATCAATTAGGCGGAAGCAATCATCGCTTTACATCAAACCCTATCAACAAACCCGACTCAAGAGGTCAATGGGGATGATGGAAGTCAAGTCATAGGCAAAGAAAGATGAAACATTGGTCAAAGCTTCTAGATGACCACTTACCCGATCGGGTAAGTGTGTACCCGATCGGGTATCCCTGCTGATCCGCACAAAATGCTTCAACTTCCTATTTTTGTCCTATATGTTCAATGCTCGACCCCTTCCCCACGAAACCCTAATGCTATATAAAGAGAGCTCCAGCCCCTCTTCTCAACACATCTCTTCACACCTCTTCATACTTCACTTCTCTTCTCTTCTTACATTTCTCCTTAGATTAGGAGGAAGGGAGAACTAGTCTCTCTTCTCTCATTTTCTTCTTCTTTCCTTCTTTAGTTCTTAGTTTATTTCTGTCCTTTCTACATCAAAACTTTAGCTTAGATTAATAAGAATTTCATCCTTGAAATCTCCTTTGTGTGGTGCAAGCGTTGTAATTGGTGGATCGTTTATTATGTGCAAGGATTTTCTATTATTGTTATCATTATCGTCATTGATCGTCATATAGGTATTTCTATTTTATCCCTTGTTTAATGTCCTTTATTGTTTTCTATTTGATTGTTATTTTCCATACATATTGTCTTAGATTCATTTTAGTGTTGTTATAATCGTCATTTCATTTCCTAGATTATCAATTAGCGTCGTTATTATCGCCATATAAAGAGTCAAATAAACATGTCAATCCTAGTTTTCATTGTTAATATCATTTTAGATTTAGACATTATCATGAGTAAGTAGTCACCTTTATAGGGTGTAGCGTAGCCATGTTAGATTGATTAAAAGATGATAATTGGATAAAAGAAATTGTGTCTTTAAAACGTTGTGTCTATGCATGTTTGGACTGTAACGATAGTTAACAATTTCTGGCCGGAAATCATCGACTAAAATGGAATTCTTTTCCAAGGTAGAGATACGTGAATTGAATAGACAAAGCATGACATGGTGGATTAAGACCTAGTAAATCGCCTAAAAGCCTGCTAGACCATCTGATCTATGATTGTAATGAACACATCATTCTTACCAACTCACAATGAATTATTTGCATGTTCCAAATCCAATTTCATCAATATGTCAATCTACATGTGTGAACCTACTTCCCTAGATGCTTTTCATCACTTGCTTTATTGTTTTCATTTGTTTTTATTTTATTTTCATTTATGCTTTATATTAGTTTAGATATCAAAATCCCAAAACCCAGATATTCGTTAGATAAAACCCAATTGCGAGACATTTTTCATCTTATAGGAAACACCATCTCCCTGAGGATCGACCCCTACTTCCCTAATTATGTAACACCCGGAAATATACCCTATTTTTCTAATAGAAATATTTTACGAAATCGTCTCAGTAATTTTTAAGTTATAATTTATAATTTTAAGTTCCGAGTCGAATTTTGAATTTCCGAGTTCGTATTTGGGATTTCTGCGAGATTCCATGAAAAAGCCGTCTTCAGTCTAGTTTGACTTTTCTTGACTTTGGAAATCGTCTTTGACTTATTCCTACATAACTCACACTACTCATTCCTTAACCTAATATTCATTTCAACACAAAAATCAAACACATTCTTCTTTCTTCTTCCTTAAGCAACTTTTCCCTCTTTGAATATCGATCTTTGATTCATCGTAACTTCTTCATTTCTCGATAGAATTCGCGTAAGTTCGGCTTATTATTCTTCCCTAACCTTCCTCTATCCGTATTGATAATAAAATTATCGTCTTTCTCGCTTTTTAAGCATTCCGTCTTTCTCAAGATGAACTTTATTCATTTTTTACGATCTATTTGTAGGTGGCGACCTCCAAGATCCCGACAAAGATTATTTCCTTATAGAAGAGGAGCTTGACGATCATTAGAGACGCTAAAAGGTAACGGTGAAGGGTTACTCGGTATCACTTACGTGTTTTACATGTTTATATGCTAGAAAATCGTATTAGATTACGATTAGGAAG